>CM067377.1:209583048-209733162 GCA_034510155.1 Eucriotettix oculatus | reverse complement strand
CAGATACAGTTTCTATCTATTTATTTCACTCGACGACGTTTCGGTGCACCTTCTTCGCGGTTCTCCTTTCTGTACAGGAGATATTTACCTACAGTTGCATTTTAGCACTCGAGTAAATTGAACAAAGGCGAAATAAATTATACTTACGTTAAGAAGGTAAAGAATCTGCACCGAGACGACGTCCAATGAACTAAATAAAAACAGTATCTGGTCGTCACTTTATTTTTATATAATTCGAAAAAAAAACTGACGTTAAATGATTATCTAAATAACATAAATATTAACGACATCCCCAAACGGAAACTTTTTTTTTAGCAAAAATGCAAATTAAACGATCGGACCAGCCCTTGTCAATATTTAAGCAAGTCTGAATATTATTTCCAAAGACGTGACTAAAAAAATACTACATACCTTGGCATTAACCATGAAGTGCCTCCTGTTACATCTACAGAAAATTTATAACATCATTTCACAAATTGATAATTCTTTTCTAATTTAAAAATAAAATAATTCCCGACCGTTTTTTCCCCAGACGGTATGGTTTTTTAATTTTTTTTACTTAAACGGCGTTTCGGCGCATATTCGCACCGTCTTCAGGTTTATAATCTGTGAAATACATTATATCATTTCACAAATTGATAATCCATTTCTAATTTAAAAATAAAATAATATCCGACCGTTTTTTCCCCAGACGGTATTGTTTTTATTTTTCATTTAAACGGCGTTTCGGCGCATATTCGCACCTTCTTCAGGTTTATAATCTGTGAAATACATTATATCATTTCACAAATTGATAATCCATTTCTAATTTAAAAATAAAATAATATCCGACCGTTTTTTCCCCAGACGGTATTGTTTTTATTTTTCATTTAAACGGCGTTTCGGCGCATATTCGCACCTTCTTCAGGTTTATAATCTGTGAAATACATTATTTCAATTTGAAAATACTTATATATATATATAGCACAGACATATATGTAAAGGTATAAACTAACAACTCTACCAAATTATTGTTAAAATCCAAAAACTATAAAATTGTTGTTTATAATTTATTTTTCTCACCAGAAATATTATTTTACAACTTTCTATAATTTACTTTCTTATCTAAAATAAATACCAAAACTATAATAATTATATTATATAACGAGGTGAAGGGCGAAGAGGGCAACATAATGGCTGTTCAGGATAGTTTAAGAAACCTCCGAAGCAAGAAGAATACCACAAGATTTTAGGAACAATATAATTATACCCATACCCAAGAGGACTGGGGCTGATAGGCGCAGGACAATCTCATGCGTGCAAAATATTAATGAAACCAGTAGTATAATATAGGAAGGATGGAACATCCAATAAAATGTCAGTTGGGAGACGATCAGTTTGGTTTTACGAAGAAAATAGGGACAAGAGAAGCGATATTGGCTCTGCGACTATTTAAAGAAGACGGGATAACAAAATAAAAACAGGACTACGTTCCTGGCACTTCTAGATTTAGAAAAAACTTCTTCGATAATTTGAACAGGAACACTCTATATTAAGGATCTCTTGAAGAGCACAAGAATAAAATATCGAGAGAGAGAGAGAAGGCTTATATATAACCTCTACAGAAGACAGGCAGCAAGTAATTATAATTGAAGGACAAGTAAAGAAAGCAGAATCCAAGACAGGAGTAAGACAAGGTCACCCATGCTGTTTAACTTATATATATATATATGTATTGTAATATACTTTTTTTGTATATTACATTTTATTAATTAACAGAACAAATTATGATCAATTTTAAAAATTTTCATTTATTAATTTAAAGTGAATACACGGGCTTAATCTCAGGGGATTTTGGGTCTCTCGAGAGATGGATGGAGTATGCAGTAGCTGAAAATAGAAAGAAAAATCATTAAATATTATTTATCCAGAGCAATGAGCAAGTTTCACAATTTTTTTTATAGCTTACCCACAATTACTACTGGGCCTACAAACATCCACCTCTCGAATGTTTGTGCGTCTCTCTGGCGTCTTGCAGGATTTGATCACGTCCGTCCTCTCATCTGGCTTCTGGATATCTGCTCGGACCAAGTCTGTCCTCTCCTCCACTCGTTTCACTTCTGCTCTGCTCGGACCAAGTCCGTCCTCTCCTCCACTCGCCTGCCTTCTGGGGCTGAGCCACCCATCGGCTTCCCTTTTAAATCTTCCGACGGGAATTCCCCTATTTCACAAAATTTCGGGGTTCCCCGCCCTCATTTTTTTCACTCGTTCGGCGGGGTTTTCCCTCGGGAGTTCACCATCGTCATTTTTTACACACGCTCTGCGGGACTCTCCCGCGGGGAATCACCATCTTTCGGCCGACTAGCCATTGTTGTTGGCCGAACTGCGCCTCATAATGCCACAACATCACAAAATCCACCTTTTTATCACAATATATATATATATATATATATATATATATATATATATATATAGAAAGTTGATATGGAATGTGGAAAAGGAATCACACTAAAAGGAGAATAAATAAGAACCCTAAGGTTTGCAGATAAATGATATTGTACTATTAGGGGGGAGTCAGACGAAGACTTGGAAACCATAATAAATTTCATGAACGTGGTCCTGGAGGAGGAGGAGTAGGAGTACAACGTGAGGATTAATAGAGAGGGGAAAACCAAGGTGATGGAGTGTAGTAGTATGGGAAACAGTGGAATAACAAAGGCTGTTAGATTGGTAAGGGATATTTTGCAGAATGTTGAGGAATTCTGCTACTTGGGTCTGCGACGGTTTTGGAAAAACGAGGAATTTAACTTAGGTAGGGCCAATGTAAGTGTGAATATTGGGAATTCATTGCTTAAAAATATTGGTATGTGGAGCGTGGCGTTATATGGGTGCAAAACGTGGACGATAGGAGTTGCGGAAAGGAAAATAATAGAAGTCTTTGAAATGTGGTGCTGTAGGATAATGAGATGGATGAGTGGATAGAGTAACTAACGAGTTCTAAGAGCGACTTTGAAGGGATCGAATAATAGTCCATGTTTTGAGACACGAGGGTCTTGTGAAATTAGCATTAGAGGGAAATGAGCAGAAGGGGGAGGCCGAGAATATATGAGTAATGGGTACTTTTTTATCTTTTTTGTTAGAATTTAATTTAATTTATATTATATTAGTGTAATTATTATCTATAACATATTTTATTTTTAAGTTTATTTTTCGTAACTGCCACCGAGTGCTACTCAATTGCAGTATTATTAATAATAATAATAATAGAATACGCCATGTAAATTAGGAAGGATGTGGTTAGCATCTTCTTAGGAGTGATTGCCCAACACACACACACACACACAATGATGTGAAGTATAAGAAAGAAGATTAAATTCTGAAATGTTTTATGTTACATCTAATAAATTTTCTCTATTAAATTGATTTTTCAATGGTGTAATAAATACTCTGTGTTAGTCACATCTTTGTTTTCTAATATCTTTCTTCATAATATTTAAGTCTGGTTTTTAAATGTTGACAAGGTCCATAAAGGCTGACCGAAACGTCTGGGTTTTTTTTTGGTTCAATATCTCATTGCATTTTCTGTTGTACGGGTCTTTAATTATTATATTATCTAAGTTTTATATAGACGTTAATTGTTCTTATATTTATTAATTAAAATTTAATTTTACGTGGCATAGTTTCGTATCCATTTTTATTTGTGGAGACTTCATTGCGCATCTTATGACGGTTTATTTTTTCCTTTTTTCCAATTTCAAATATCAGAATTTTTATTTAAAATTTATGATCAAGTTTAAAGTTTTCAAAATCTGATACTCGAAGTTTCTTGATTAGTCTTCAATGACAAATGATTGGCAGCAATCGAAAATTCAACGTCAAGTCTACCTATATTTTTACCAACTTGATAGAGACAAAAAGCATTAGAAAACTGTTTCCTCTCTCACAGGAGCCATTACTCTTCATTTCCGACCTCGAAAAAAATTGCCCGGCAAAACTTTCATAGTATTAATAACGAAACCACATTCAGTCGAGATATATATTTTTTGAAAATGATCGTACCTTGTCGTGCGGAACGTTGGCAAGATCGCAAAAAAAAAAGAAAACGAGACCCAACAACACAAAAAAAGCCATATAAATATGTCCACAAAAACCATCAGTAACTTTAAACTGTGAGTATGTTCATATATACAATATGATTTCCTTCTTTACCGTCAAAAACAGGAAAACTCTGAAGGGAAAATAAATATAAACGGAGGGATTATTCAGCTCTTTAACCATTTACTGCTCTCTTGCTTTAATTAAATTTCTAATACTGTTTCCTAAACAAATCATTATTTGTTATACGTCCAGTAAGAAATTATGGTTGCAAAAAAAAACTCACTGCGCGGAATATTCCGTTAAGGGAAACCTGCACAAAGCCGTAGTTTAAATTACAATTCATCAGATAACACAAACAAAAAAGTTTAAATATTATCTTTGTTTTCTTTGCAATCAATCAAATATGATACAACTGACAGATGAAAGCACTATATATATATATATATATATATGTTTGACTACTTACCGTGCAAATATAAGTATTAATTTGTTTTTTATTTGCGTGCAAGAAAAATTGCAGGAGAAGGAAATAATATTTTAGTTATGTAGCATAATTAAATTCGATACAAAAAAAAGTACATAAAGGTTCTTTGCTTCAGATGCATTGCACGCTCTGTTATTTCCTTTTAAATGACGTAATATCGTTGCTGTTGTCAAGTATCGCGCTCTGTCAAGTTCTCGTCAGCAAATCTCAAGAAATCAACGTATGTAGCATAATTAAATTCGATACAAAAAAAGTACATAAAGGTTCTTTGCTTCAGATGCATTGCACGCTCTGTTATTTCCTTTTAAATGACGTAATATCGTTGCTGTTGTCAAGTATCGCGCTCTGTCAAGTTCTCGTCAGCAAATCACAAGAAAGCAACGTTGCGTGGTAATTATTTTTATCTCTTTTCCATGATATATCATTATTAATTTTAAACTGATACGGGAGTTTTTTTTTGTTTTATAAATATTTCCGTGAAAGCTTTGTCTGTGACTGTGTATAATAATGTCGTCCTCGTTAACGGGTAGAAAGCCGGGATAATAATTTATCAATTTCACGCAGACTTAATTTCCATTAGTAAACACGATAAGGAGCCGGCGCGTGCGCGTAGCGTCCGTCTCATCACAGCCCCGCCGGAGAGGTTATGTATACTTGGCGAAATATTGACTTTAGCGTTACCGTATCAAATTCCTTCACAATATTCCAATTTAATAAATAAAACAATGAGATTAATGTTATTAACGAAATACAATCAATGGCTCAAAACGTCTTATCTAGAATTTATATTCTTCTATTTCAGACTTTTGTCCATTGGTTGTATGTTATTTATCCAAATTTTGGTTCGGAAAAAATAATTAAAAATGAAATCACTGAATATTAGAGTGTTGCCAGTAATTGCATGAGATATAGGGGGAAAGTATTTGAAGTGGCTGACATAATGTCAAGCACTATGTTGAATCGAGTAGTTGCATGCGCAGAGACGTCATCTCTGCTACTGCGCACGCCTAGCCATTAGTGCGCAATTACTAAAGATGCCGCAACATGTGTGTTGTATGATCCCAGATTAAAATATTAATGGTAATAATATTTTATGTATATAAATATATACCACAGAGTATTCCCTTCATCATGATCAGTCAAACACAGCTATTTTGTCAGATATTTTACTGTACCTTGAATCATACTGCAAGGAGAAGAAATAATATTGTAGTATTGGGGGAGTCAGCTGAAGTCTTGGAAACCACAATAAATGGCATGAACGGTATCACGGAGAAATAGTTCAATATAAGGATTAATAGAGGGAAAACCAAAATTGATTGAGTGTACTATGGAGAACAGTAAGAAACAAAACCTGTTAGATTGGGTAGGGATAATTTGAAAGAAGTTAAGGAATTCTGCTACTTAGGAAGCGTAATAAATAAGGATCGTAGTAGTATAGCGGAAATAAAGAGTAGGATAGCTAGGACAGGCAAGGAAGGCTTTCGCGGAAAAAAGAGGTATTTACTTACGGGGGTAATATAAGTGTGAATATTAGTAAATCGTTGCTAAAAAGTTCGTATGGAGTGTGGCGTTATATGGGTGCGATACGTGGACGGTAGGAGTTGCAGGAAGGAAAAGAATAGAAGCCTTCTGAAATGTGATGCTATAGTCGAATGAGATATATGGGTGGATAGAATCACTTACGAGGAAATTCTAAACAGAATAGGGGAAGAACGAACAATATGTGGAGGACGTTGTCCAAGAGAAGAGATAGATTAATAGGCCACGTCTTAAGACGCGAGGGTCTTGTAAAATTAACATTAAGGGAAGTGTGAGTGGGGTAAGAGTAGAAGAGGGAGGCCGAGGATGGAATATGGTTAGCAGATTAGGAGGCTGTGGAATGTTGGAGTCACGTGTGGATGAAAAGGCTTGCGCAAGATAGGTGAGAATGGAGGACTGAATACAACAACAACCTGTACGGATTCGTGTAAATTAATCCGGAATTTGTAAAGTAAGCAAAATAAACCTGAGACAGCCTCAAAGTCATAAATAATTTTTCTTTTTCGACAGATATACAATGTTTGATAGACAATTTTGGTGAAGACAAGCCCAATCAAATTTCTTGTGGTTTATTATAAAATCCTTAGGATACAGTTAAAATCCCATAACCATTGTCTGAGGAAAAAAAAAACCGATCAGTGGTTAGCGCTGAGTGGAATTGTCATTTGTCCTGTGCGCGTCGCCGACATCAACATCCGATGCAGGTTTCGTTAGAGTTTTGTCCTGCACGAGTGTGTCCTGGATTATTACATCATCCTTAAACCGTAGCCCGGGGGACCGTGGTTAAGCCTTGGCTGACTTCCAACCCCCTCTTCACTTTCACATCCCTTCACGCGGACTGAGTGTATGAACTTTGTGTATAATTTTGTGCAAGTAGGGCCAGGTCATAGGAAGGAAAAAGTAAAACAGCTAGGTTGGGAGGTCTTGTCAGAAAGGAGGGAGAAAGCAAGACTGCATTTGCTATTCAAAGCTTATACGGGGCAAAAACCATGGATTGGAATTCGCTACAACAGTTATATAGGTGGATGATGGGAGGATCACCAATTCAAAGTGAAATATAGAAAACGAAAAACAGATGTTGGCAAATTCTCATTCCTAAATAGGACTATCAACGACTGGAATAATTTACCTGTGGGAGTGTTAGGAGGGAGGAAATCCTCTTCAAGAAAATAAATTTAGGTCAAATCTGAAAAAACGTGTGAAGTGAAGTGGATATTTATTTAATATAAATGTGTTTCCGAATATAAAAAAGTGAAGTGAAGTGTTTCTCTTTTCTCTTTTTCAGGGCATCCACGGAACATGTTTATCTTTCTTTAGTTTATAATTATGTATCTGCCACCAGGGGGCCTTGCGCCCAATTGTAGATTATTAGCAAATACAATACAATACAACACGTGGTGCCAGGAAAATTAAAAGTCTCCATTTTTAGGTGGGGTAAAATCAGAACGAAATAATTATTTACAGTAAATAAAAGGAACGCCAATAAGTCAGCATATAAATCTATCGCTGTTTATTCGAAAGCGACGTTTTGTCTCTCATTTTTAACACTTCCTCGGGCGTACTGCAAAAAAATAATATTACAAGAAATTAACGTCGCTTTTGAATAAATTGTTATAAATTTATATGCTGACTTATTGGCCGTCTGTTTGTTTATTGTAAATTTTTTAAAGTCAGAAAACTAATATTGTAAATAATTATTTAATTGTTTATAATACCAGGAATCTAACCTTCCACAACCACTGAGCCGAGGCTGGATCCCGTGAAGCGTGTAGTAACACGTACAAGTTGTTGCAATTGGAGATTGAGCTTCAATGAGCGAGTCTGTTAAAGTCGTCAAGAGGATAGCTCAGTGGGTAGAGCTTCCACGTAAAAACTAAGCGACCGATTCCCAGTCCTCTGGGCACTTTTTGTAATCCGCAGACTTTTGGGGCTCAGCTTTGACTGAAAGAGGAGTTCTTCTTCCCTCCTGCCGTAGAGCTGCGACGATGTCGGTATTTTATTTCGCTTGATAAATTACGAAGCTGCAGCAAAGTAGCGTGAGAGAAGAGATCTCTTCTTCTCAGGGGCCTGCGTGTTGAGCGCAGACTCACGAACCGTCATGGCCCCTCGAGGATTTATTGAGGAAGGACGTGCGTGGCCCACGGACCACCCCAGCCTTGCAGACTGACTCAGGACCAACCGTTTGGCGACATTCCAGTCGGCCTAAAGGTCTTCACCAAAGACTTCCCACTCGACCCTCTCCGAAACGCGTGTAAGGAAGTAACCCCAGATCCCAACTGCAACTGTGCGAAATATTGGAGCTCATTGTACACTGGTTAAGAAGTTCCATCTGTTCCACGCGCCACTGAAAGGACCAACTTTGATCCCCTGTCAAATCAGTTCTAGCGGCCAACATAACTGTGAAACTTGGCTGAACGTTACAACCTCTAACCCATAATGCAGTGACATCATCAATAAAGTACTACAGTTGGTCGTTCAGATATCTATCCATGCCCCAAACCACCGCCAAATTTAGTGGCGGCAAATTCAGACCTCCGCAGGAAAAAGATCCAAATCTTATCATATTTTTCAAACGTGCGTATATCAAGCATCCTATAATGAACTGGAGGGGGGGGATTTTAATGTAAATAAAAATAAATTATTGGGTTAGATTAAATAAAAACAAATTAAATTTATTCACAGAAAACAAGATAAAATGACAATAATAACTAAACTTAGGGTCCAATTTTAAAAAATTTACCATTTAATAAGACTCTCTATCTACTTAGCGTTGTCATTTCTTGTGAGTTTATCGTGCAGCAACAAAATCGTCATCACGCACTAACACACCTGAGATTTATTGTAGGTCGTAAACAGCTTCAGCCGATATCTTGAGATCCGTCTTCCACGAATCTGGTTGCCTCCGGAGCTCGTTACCGGACTCCACCCTACAGGGACATCCTTCCTTCTATTGCGCCAGCAAGATTCCTCTTTTTTTTCTCTCTCCGCCTGATCACTTCAAAGCTCGTATCGATCGGACTGAGTAATTTTTTTTTTCTAGTGTCGTGGCTGGCTCAACTACAACGCACTCTCCTAACATCCTACTTGTTTAATTGTCCTTGCCCAATTCACCGAATTTCTCCCATCTGTCCTTACAGGTCGTCTCGTTCACCCCACCATGAGACGCATGGCAGATCACCTGACCCTCAGCCTCCAATTAAAATCTAGCGGGTTTTCTCTCCCCAAAATTTCTGGAAGGGGACGCGGCCTTCAAAATTCCCGGAGTCAAGAAACTGGACTCGAGAACCAGAATTTTAAGTCGCCGAACGGTTGACCTGTCATGCTCAGTACTCGGATGTCTCGCCTCTCTGGCTCCTTGGTGGTTATTTGAACTGAGTGTCTCCAATATGGGGAATTCTTCACCCAGTGACGAAATAAAATGGCGATTGCCACATACACTCATAACAGCCCTATTAAGCATTACTAAAACAGAAAGTCCATTGTTCGTATATTTCCAAAGATGTTCCAAACGAAAGTTGCCCAGAAACATTTTACGTAGAAAAACAGCCAAATTGTACAGCAATGTATACGCCACTTTCAATTTGGTTTTAAATAGTACCATTTCTATTTTTATTTATGTTGGGATGCGTGGTTTCGCGACAGCCATAAGGTTTTTTTTAATGTGAAGGGATGTTGGGAGTCAGCTGTCGCATCAGCGGGACAATACCACACGCTCAAAATTAACTTCCCAACTGGAAGCTAGTTTAGTGACGCGGACCTTACGTAGGTTAGAAATTTTATTATCACATAAACAGAAATGAGTTGCTAACATTTTGTTTTGGACAGTTATATTTACAAATGAACATTTTCTGCATTCAAAACGTTAGTAGTTTGACTGACAATAAAGGCGTATATAAATTGATGTTTTAAATCAGTATCAAATTAAACAAAAAGCAAAATTATATTTCATTAATTTTGATTATAATATTATTTTAAATATACGAAGGATATTTCTGTACATATCACAGTCATCTTCAAATAAAAATTACAAATTAATTCAAATACTACAATTCATTTTAAAGATTTTAATTCTAAAATGGGAATTGTATTATAATTTTTTAAGGAATCCTCGCCTCAAACTCGTTATGATGTTTGTTATTATTCCCCGGGTATTGACGTAGAGCGGAACAGAATAAATTAATTAGAGGAAGATCTTAAAACGTCATTCATAAGTTTCGTAACAGAATTTTATCATAAACCCGTTGAAATAAGAGAGAAAAATAATTTGTTTGAGCACTGCTGAGGCAAGTAAAGGCGAGGAGGTCACGTGACGAGTCACTTGAGGCCAAGGTGCGCAGCAACCACGGAATGCCTGCTTCAGGATCTCCTTCACGTACTGTTTTACGGAATGGAAAACGTTAATGGCACGTTTGGAAGAAAGAAGAAAGGGCAGACAGACAGACGCACGCGGCAGTGATGGGAACGTTTCTTCCTTCTCGGAATCGCGCTGAGGAGGATTATTCAGAGAAGACGGACTGTTAAACAGGCGACAGCAAAGCCCCGTCACGGACGACGAGACGAGACGACTCTTCTTCTCCTCCTCCTCCTCCTGTCTCATTCACCAGCCACGGGGCAGGCTTTTGTTCCCTTTCTGTCCGATGGCTGGGAACTGACAGGTTCAGTCATCAACCACAAGGTGGCAGCGGATCGTGATTCACCCATACACGAGAGTCTCACGTCGGGGGACAACGGTGTGTCTGGACATTGTCCATGATGGAGGTGGTCTCCATGTAGTACCACACAGTGTTCTGTTAGATAAACTTAAGGAATCGGGAATAGATGATCGCTTGATTTGAATGGATTGGGGAATTTTTGAACAATCGCGTAACTCAAGAGTCCGGGTAAATGAACAACTGTCAGATCCCATAGCAATTACGTACTAGGAAGTGTAATCGGCCCAATACTGTTCTCAGCTTTCGTGAATGAATGACGGGAATAGATTCGAAAATTAAATTGTCCGCGGACGACTACACAGTTTACCTAAATTATAGAGAATATAGATTACGAAATCGCTCTTCAAGCAGATTTAGATTAGTTGTTTTTTTTTGGTTTACAGGCTACATGAGGGTGATCCCTAAACAGGCAACTACCCTTTAATAGCATGGGAAGGGAATTGGAAAGGGGGGGATGCTGAAGGTAGAGAGCAAGGTAGCCAAGGGTTGACTAATGCCCCCCGGGGCTATGGTTTAAGGATCCTACCCTAGTGGTGTTTCACCTAAAGAGATGCAGGGAAAACACTAGAAAACCTGCATCAGGTAGGTCGGGCATTGAGTGGTACTATTCTCACGCCCTTCCTCGTGAATGACGGGAGACGAGTCTGCTGTGGGGGGGTCGCAGCATTCCCTTCTCCGTGTCTCCACAAAGTTTGGGAGGAGGAATTTGGCCGACTGGTCCAATGGGATCAGCGGACAACTCTTGTCATATGCTCAAGGTCTTCGACCCCGGTACATATACCTCCTAAAATAGGCATGTGAGAACTTTAATTTTTAAAAACCCAGAGAGAGTGCAGGATTCTTGACTTATTCATTGGTTGAACAGCGCAGTCACTCATGAGGGTGAATCCTGCAGAAACCAGGCCATTAACAAAAAATCTCCGACCCCTTTAACTCTAGCATAGGATACCTGTATGGACACTTGAGAAAAAGGGGGGAGATGCGGAAGGTAGAGCAAGGTAGCCAAGGGTTACTTCCCCGCCCCCCCCCCCAAAAAAAAAGTAGGAGGAAAGAGGAAGGCCCTGCGGGAGTTTTATAGGACTAAAATAATTAATATTTCCCCCTATTCATTTCATCTTGTTTACTAAATGCATGAGGAGTGAAACTGGCTTCTGGAGGAATGCTCTGAGCTGTAAATAGTTTTCGTACCCTGGGTACGCTCTGATATTGTGCGGGATCCTTAATCTATCTTAACTGCTCTTTCGTCAAGATTTTATTCACTTCAAAACTTTGTACTGTTTCGTAGTGTCACTGGTAAGGTCCGGCTGTCCAGGCGACTTTAATTCGTAGAGTCTCTGGCAGAGATGAAGGAAGCTCTTCTCGTGGCCGCGGCTGTCCGACTGACAAGCGGAGACTCCGCCATCGCAGTTCATTGCCCCCCCGTTCCTCGGCCTCTCCCTTGATGGGAAAAGTCCCGGGCTTTTAACGCAACGCGGCCGTAAATGCAATTGGACGCTTTTGAAATTGATATCGCACAGCCTGAAAACTCGAGTCAGCCATTAAGTTTTACGGTCGCGGGACACAAAGCGAGCAGCCAGCCAGCTTTTGAAACCCGACACCGCAGCCTCCTCCATTGTCCCGCAATTATCTTCACGAGCGCGGATCACAATGGCGAGACATAACCTCCGTCGCGTCGCGTCTCAGTCCGTCCGGAGACGTCTGCATCACACCTTCGCCGTAGGACGCTGGAAACGTCCGGCCTGCCTGCCTGCCTGCCTCTAAAATCGCTTTTCCGAGAAGTCCCGTCTCTTTTCCTCCCTGTTCAGTTTTACGAGCCTCGTGTGCACATGTCTCGAAATTACTTCCATGAGCGCCGTCGCACGCTGCACGTGTTGCGCTGCCATCTGGGAGGAAGAGCACGCACCAACTACGGCCGCCATTTGTCCCCCCCAGCGACAACAATGCGGAGGATTAGTCCAAAAATAGGGTCTTTTCAGGGGCCTCGTCCAGCGATCAATATCATCGAGTTGGAGACCGGCTTACGGGGAAAGCGTCCGGCTAAATCTATTTTTGGATAGAGCTCTTTGGTTTTTGTAAAGAGAAAACTTTCCCATTAGCACAGAAAACATATAATACAATTGAGTCGTAGTCATACAAAGAGCATTATATAATAGAGTATAGAGTGTCGTTGCTTTCCCCAACTACGTCACAACCAATTTCCATAAGCGGTAATGGAGAATTAATCCATCTTAAAAGCAACTGAAGAGAAATTACGTATTTTCAAATATAAATTAATACGGAAGGTTACCAAAGGGGGCCATGTTTTAAAATCGATAATGCCAGTTGGATACATATTTGTCAATGAGTAGGTACAATAAAATTTACATTATTCCTTGGTTCCAAATTCTGATACTAAGATTTTCCCCCCATATCCTTGGACCGAATTATATATTACACATTTTCAATTTATGATAAATTATTTTAATACGTTAGTTAAACATTTTGAAAGATACAATAATCATAAACACTCAAATTAACAACGGTAAAATTTATCTTAGCTTTCACGGAAGAATTATTTGATTAAAAAAGGGAATAGTAACTAGTTTATACAATACTCAGAATATTGACTTTAAATGTGTTGTTGTAATATCGAGTCCTTAGACTGGACTGAACCATGCTTAACCTATTCTGTGCAAGCATTTTCCATTTCTACATAACTACCACATCTCACATCATCCCTTATCTGCTATCCGTATTCCATCCTTTGTCTCTCTCTCTCTCTCCTGTTCACTTCCCTCGAATCCTAAGACCCTCATGTCTTAAAAACGAGGCATATCCCTTCAAAGTTCTCCATATTTGTTCTCTCTTCCTCTATTCTCCTTACAACTTCCTAGTTAGTTACCCTCTCCTATAGCACCCCATTTCAAAAAACTTCTATTATTTTCCTTTCTGTAATTCCCATCGTCCACGTTTCATAATTTACATAAGGTCAACGTCCTCCATATTGTTCGCTTTTCACCTATTCTGTTTAAAACTTCGTGGTTAGTGATTCTATCCACACATCTCATTCTCCTATAGCACCACATTTAAAAGGTTTCTATTATTTTCCTTTCCCCAACTCCTAATCGTCTACGTTTCGCAACCACACAACGCCACGCTCCATCCGTAAACTTTTAGCAACTATTTCCTAATATTCACACTTATATTACAAGTAAGTAAATTCCTCTTCCTCGCCTGTGCTGTCCTACAATACTTACTACGCTTCCCAAGAAGCAGAATTCCTCAACTTTCTTCAAAATATCCCTCCCCAATCCTAACAGCCTTTGTTTATTCCACTGTTTCCCATACTACACTCCATCACCTTGGTTTCCCCTCTATGAATCCTCATGTTGATCTCTTTCCCGAGGACCACGTTCGTGCCATTTATTATGTTTTCGAGGTCTTCTTCTGACTCCCCCAACACTACAATATCGTCGGCAAAGCTTGCAATTTGATTTTTTCCCCATATTCCGTTTTAACTTTCACCATCGGCTGTTCTATATATAATTTAAAGAGCATGGACATCCTTGTCTTACTCCTTTCTTGCCCGACCTTCAATTCTAATTCCTGCTGCTTGACTGCCTGCTGCTGTCAGAGAGGTTATGGATAACTCTTCTTCTTCTTCTTCTTATCCCCTCAGTAGTGTTGACGTTATCAAAGTATGTTTAGTAAATCTGCAAATAGCGTGAACGTAGGCCTTTTTTTTCTCTCCTTATATTAATCATTATAATTATTATTTTTTTGTATGTAAAAATAATTGGGTAATGAAGGACTAATCATACCATAGCTTGACAGTTGGAGGAGCTCACTGGGTTCTCATAACGAAACTTTCCAAACGATTGGTTTCCCTCCTAGAGTGTTTCTTAGTGATCTTGTGTAAATTATTCGTGGTATCAAATAAATGCTTCGTCTAATAATTATATAAATCATATTTATCAATAAAGTAATTAAATTAATATTATAAGTGAAACACAAATCAGAAATTGAACAAATTTCTTTGGACGCGTTTCGTCCCAGGACGTTGCGGCAACGACATGACTATTTCTTAATGAGGTGAGGAGAGAATTCTGCCTTTGTTCGTATTTGCTTATGACAGAGGCGACGTCCTTCCTCCACGTGTGGTCCTGTTAGGTGGAGGCACGCACGTTCCTGGCCAAGGACGCGGCGCTTCTGCATTTAGCTTGTGAGCTTCAGTCCATTTCAGCACCTTATAAAACGGGGTTTCAATGGTATGAGGAACACTCATCGTTGAACCTTTTCTTTTTCGTGGGTAACAGAAATATTTAGAAAAACCGTTTCATAATGTGAACTGGAACAAACTATTTAGGAATAAAATATCGGGAAAGGAGGCTAATACATAACCTCTACAGAAGACAGGCGGCAGTAATTAGTATAGGAGATCAAGAAACGAAAAGCTGTGATCAAGAAAGGAGTAAGACAAGGATGCAGCAGCTGTCTGTCGCCCGTGCTGTTTAACTTACATATATAGAACAGGCCATGAAGAATGTTAAAACGGAATATGGAAAAGGAATCATACTGCTGCAAGGAGAAGAAATAAAAACCTTACGCTTTGCTGAAGATATTGTAGTATTAGTGGGAGTCAGAAGAAGACTTGGAAACCACAATAAATGGCATGAACGTGGTCCTGGAGAAAACGCGTGGAATAACAAAGGCTGTTAGATTGTGGGAAGGGATATTTTGACGGAAGTTAAGGAATTCTGCTACTTGGGAAGCGTAATAACTAGAGTAGGATAACAACAGGATAGCAAGGAAGGAGAATTTCGTACGAGTAACATAAATGTGAATATTAGGAAATCAATACTTAAAATGTTTGTATGGAGTGTGGCGTTATACGGGTGCGAAACGTAGACGGTAGGAGTTGCAGGAAGGAAAAGAATAGAAGCCTCTGAAATGTGGTGCTATAGGAGAATGAGATATATGGGTGGATAGAATCTTTACGAGGAAATTCTAAACAGAATAGGGGAAGAACGAACAATATGGAGGACGTTGGCCAAGAGAAGAGATAGATTAATAGGCCACGTCTTAAGACGCGAGGGTCTCGTAAAATTAACATTAGGGGAAAGTGTGTGGAGGAAAGGAAAAGAATGGAAACCTTTGAAATGTGGTGCTATAGGAGAATGAGATGGATGGGTGGATAGAGTAACTAACGGGGAAGTTCTAAACAGAATATAGGATAAGCAAACAATATGGAGGACGTTGACTAGGAGAAGGGATAGATTAATAGGCAACGTTTTAAGACACGAGGGTCTTGTAAAATTAGCATTAGAGGGAAGTGTGTGCGTGTGGGGTAAGAACAGAAGAGGGAGGCCAAGGATGGAATACGCTAAGGAGATTAGGGAGAATGTGGGTTGTGCTAGTTATGAGGCTTGCGAAACATAGGTTACCATGGAGGGTTACATCAGACCATCAGTCTTAGGACTGAGTACCACAACAACAACAACAACAATAATAACTTAAAATACAAGTATTAGTTTTTTTATTTGGTTTGGTAGTTTAGGTGAAATAAAAAAAAATTCAATGTGCTAATTTCTTAAGTAACCGTATGAAGGTTTTAGTAAAAAAAAAATATTTTCTCCCCATAGTTTTATTCAAATTTAAAAATAATGCCGACAATTGACACAAATGGTCAGTAAATGTAATGTAATGTAAAGAAAGATAAAATGTATTCCAGGACGTAACGCAAGGAACATCTTCAAAACTGAGAAATTTTGTAAATAATTTTCATAAAGAAAACTTTCTACATTGCTAAATATATGTGTGTGTTGTTAAGACACACAATTAAAATTTTCAGCTCAGTAGAAATTTATTTACAGGAATTTCAAATCATTTCAATCCCCCGCGTGCGAGTCATGGAGACACCAAATAGAAGAATTAATTGATGGCGGGGCAGTAAAATCGCCTACGTGTGTACAGATTGCTGAGCTTTATGTGCTTGTTTACTCTTTATTTGTTGCTGGAATTTCCCCCATCTTCTTGGAGTTTGGACGAAAGTGCTGCGAAGCCGTTCCCAGAACTATCTGACGGCCGCGGAAACGCGATTAGATTATTGGGGGGCCAGAGAAGGCGTCTGACTAAGGCAAGGCTTGCGTAACAATATCTCTGCTTTCAGCTTACCAACACAAAAAAAAATAGATGGGCTGATTCATCTCCTCGGATCAACGACACTCTTACATTACGCGTCGCTATTACATGGCGCAGCAGTCGACATTCTCTAAATACTCTGGTCAAAAAGTTAGGCATTTTTCACTTTGACGTGCCAATACATTTATTCATTGATGTTATTTGTAATCACAAATAATAGGAGGCACTACTTATTTTTTGAATAATAATACTGATATTCATCCCTTCAATACAAGGAACAAAAATAATCTGTATAAAAAAAATGTAAAGCATTGTCAATTGCACAGACAGAGAGGAAGGAAGGAAGGAAGGTGTGCATTATCCATCTTCAACACGTGACTGCAGTCAGCACAGAATTAAACAGTTGTTGTCCCCCAATGATAATCAAGGTAAATTTAACACTGAATTACGCTCATTTTTGCTTAGCCACTCCTCCTTCTATTCAATAAAGGAATTTACAGAAGAATCGGAGTACTGATATTATTGTAGTATTAGGGGGGAGTCAGAAGAAGACTTGGAAAGCAGAATAAATGGCGTGAACGTGGTCCTAGAGGAAGACTAAAGCATGAGGATTAATAGAGAGGGAAAACCCCAAGGTGATGGAGTGTAGTTTGCGGAAACAGTGGAATAAGAAGGGCTGTTAGATTGGGAAGGGATATTGTGCGACATGGACTGCATCCTTGTCTTATTCCTTTCTTGATTACGGCTTTCTTTTCTTGCTCTTCTATTTTAATTACTGTTGCCTGTCTTCTGTAGAGGTTATGTACAAGCCTTGTCTTACTCCTTTCTTGATTACGGCTTTCTTTTCTTGCTCTCCTATTTTTAATTACTGTTGCCTGTCTTCTGTAGAGGTTATGGACTGCATCCTTGTCTTACTCCTTTCTTCATTACGGCTTTCTTTTCTTGCTCTTCTATTTTAATTACTGTTGCCTGTCTTCTGTAGAGGTTATGTACAAGCCTTGTCTTACTCCTTTCTTGATTACGGCTTTCTTTTCTTGCTCTCCTATTTTAATTACCGTTGCCTGTCTTCTGTAGAGGTTATGGATAAGCCTCCTTTGTCGATATTTAACTCCAGCGTTGTTGTTAACAGCGAGTTCCAGTTCACATATAAATGACCGTAGGGCGGTAGTGTGTGAACTATTTGCGTGTCGTTGTCGGCAGCTGCTGGGCACGTGGTACGTGGTGGAGGTCCTCCCGGGGCCGCCGCAGGGCTGCGACGGCTTCCAGCTGGTGAGCCTCAACGCCAGCAGCCGCAGACTCAAGTCCGAGGCCTTCATCATCAGCCGCTTCCAGAGGTCCGACGACGGCTTCACGGTCTACGACAACAGGACGCTGCTCATCGACAGCAACGAGAGGGACACGCTCGCCTCAGGTCAGGGCTCCACACACACCGTACCATGAGAGGGAGAGAGAGCTTGTCTCTGACTGACTAACACTTAGAGTCTCTGCAGCCATGTACGACCACCTGGCCATGACGGACTACTCTCCGGACGGCAAGTACCTCTGCCTCACCGTCTGCAGGGGCGGCGAGAACTGGACCTACGTCTACAGCAGAGACTCGCAGGTCAGCTCGGCGGACCTCGACACCATCCACGAGCGCCTCTCGCGGGCCAGCGTCATCAACGGCACCGCAGACATCACCAACAGCTCCCTGTGCGTCTGGTGACGTAACAACTTTCCACGCAGAAACGTAACTCAGACGAACGACCACAACAGCCTTTACGACATGTAACGTAGCTTTCGGCTTCTTTGTCATATTCAACAATTTCTATTCACACATTCGCACAGCGTCATCTTAACTGAATGAAGGCTTTCCCGGTGTAAGTAACTTACAAGGTTTTCTCGGTCTTCTGACCGGGTGAAAAGACGTTTCGGCACCTCTCGTTGCCACCATCGTCAGGAGAAAACCTTGTAAAGTCATGTTAACTGTCTCGACTGCCGCCGCCGCGCAGACAGCGTTGCCAACCTTCTCGGGCACTTCGGTATCGATATGTACCACATACTTATACCTATAATTTATGTTTAGGTAAATTAATGACTTCTGTATATTGCGTTTCTATTTTTCCGAGCCTTCATTTCTGTTGTTTGCTACTTTATTTTATATTAAAATTAACAATAATAATTGCTTCAGCAATTCTGAGTTGAATTTTTGGTATTTTTCTTGTGCATAATTCTGATGTCATCATATCTAAACACATGGTTTGTATATATATACATATGTCAGTTACTATTGTACCATGCTTTCAGCTAAGATGAGTATGACGAAAAGTCGAAAGCTTCTTTAAATGTTGTGAAGACAACAAATACATTTTATGAGACTCTTCTGGTTTTCCGTCTGATTCTACGGAATTTAATTTTAAAATACCAACCATGGACCGCTTTTTTTTCCCCCCCAAAAAAAATTAAGGGGGGGGGACACGCGAGGGGGGGGGACTGAAATATTTTAAATTCCTGTAAATGAATCGCCACTGACCTGAAATTTTTTACTGTGTGTTACCAACGCACATAAATTTGTTTTTCTAAACTTGTTTTTTCTCTTGTAAAATATTTTTAAATTTTTCTCAGTTTTGAAAAATGTTCCTTGCGTTACGTACTCGAATATATTTTAGCTTATTTGCATTCACATGTAGGGCTGACCTTTTTCTTTTTATCAATTGTCAGTATTATTTTTTTTTTCGAAATTGAATAATAAAACTGTGTGGGGAGAAAATAGTTGTTTCTTTTTTTTTACTAAGAGCTTTAATGGGTTACCTAAAAATTAGCACTTTTTAGCAGATTGAAAATTCTTACACCTAAAATACTTGAACAATTAAAAAACTAATACTTGTGTATTTGAATGTATCACCATTAGATTGTGTACCACAAAACAATGAAGACAATATTTGTGACACATACAAGGTTTTTGGTACTAAAATTCATGAAAAAAAAATAGTAATAATTTATTAAATTACAAAATCAAAATTATTAATTAGCATTTGCTACACCTTCCGTCTTATGTTTGGCAGCTTCTTATTTTTCTTTCACTTTACTTAATTTGTAGACATATTAATATGAAAAAAAATATATAGAAAATCTTTTTTTTTTCTACTTAGATTTGGGCAAAAATTTCAGTCCCCGTGTCCCCTTAAATTAGCGACGACCTCACAGACAAACCAAGCTTTTTTTACGGCGTTTCCGTCACAATTTTTTGGGGCTTATTCGGGTACAGAGAAACGTAATCAAATTCCTCCTCAAGTTAAAAGTCTTGAATGCAAATACAAATTGGGACTTCACATTATTTCGGCCGTAACTTGAGAGGGGAATCACATCACGTTTTATCTGTACCTGAAGAATTCTCAAAATTTTTGAACGAAACATCGCATGAATATATATATATATCTATTATTATTATTAAATCTAGGTTTGCCTGTGAATTTCTGCCTTAACTGCAACTCTGTGTAACTTAATTAAAGAGAAGAAACTCAAAGATGCAACACACCAAAGACTCTCGGTGCCAAAAAAATTTTTTTTAAAGTATTTTTTTTAGCATTTTACATACAAAACTCTTTTGTCGTGTGATTATAAATGTATTCTGTAAATAAATAAATTAACTCCAAACACACACACAGACACACACTGTTTATTAATAATTTCCATTATCATCTGACTCGTTGCAATTTTATAATATAAAAAAACCAACCAATCAGTCGCAAGTCGGAAGAAGGTGCGACGTTTCTTCCCTTAATTTAGGGCTACTTCAGGTTGCTCTTACAACAACAGTTTTTTTTAAATAATTCATTTAATTAGCAAATCAGGTTACATAAAAAGTATAAGCTGTAGCGCAGTAGGTATCATCCTCACCCTCACCCATTAATTTTAATCACATGTCTTCGATTTTAAAGAGGCAAGAGGTTATAATTCCCGGCGCCAGGGTTCCTAACGCAGCATCAAAGGTTAGGTCTTGTTTTGCTGAAGGAACGTTCACCCCTTCACCAAGGACACTCACTATTCTCTTCGTCAGCGGGGGGGAAAAAAAATCCCGCGCGCTTGACGGAGGACGAATAAAGATTGACGTACATCACATCACGTGGGGTGGGGTGGCACTTTTCCCTTGGAGAAGGGAAAGATAAGAGTGTAATCAGGGAGTTGATAACTGGAAAAAAAATAGCAGAGTTCATCAAGACGTTGAAAAGGCGATGGAAGCAGAGTGTTGCTCCGGAAGTAAAAATTCATTTGTGCTAGTAAATGAGTGCTTGGTTTTTAGCGAATATTCTGATCTGTCTATGTAGTCCCTCTATAGGATTTGTGGTATAAATTTACTTTGCAATGATTATTCAATTGTGCGGCTTGCTCGATTGTTAACTGATTCAGTCGAGGAAGAATGGGAGAAGACAGAAATGAACAATTAATAAGTCAGTGTTGAAAGGGAGGTCAGCATTGTTGTTTTTGAGTTAGAAGGAAGAGCGAGCGAGCAAGAAGGGCCAGAACTTGGACATACTCGTAGTTTGAAAATGTGTTGGGGAGATGAAGAAAAGGAAAACTGGGGGTTTCCTCAATTCGCCGGTCCAGGCTCTTCTTCCATCAACAGAGGAAAAATGGACAACCCGTGAGAGTGGAAGAAGAGGAAACTACTGCGCTGAACGTCCGGAATTACTGAGAGGATGAAACAGGTTCGACACGAACGTGAAATGTCTGTTGCACGTTGTTACCCCAATAATTAACCCTGAGAAACCCTTTGAAATTAAAAAAAAAATCCCCTCTAATTTATATGTATAATTGTAATAGTGCGCAGGGACCCTTCAAATAAATAGGTTTTTTTAATATATAAAAATTATTATTAACATATTTAAAAGCACAAATAATTTTTAAGGAAAAAAACTCCCCCACCCTTTATCATTTACAAAGCTAACATCTATAAGTTGGCTGTGCTAATGTCGTGGGGATGTGAAGGAAAGGGTCCAGTGACGCAGAATCTCTTCAGTCTTCGGTTGTGGAGAAGCTGTGGTAATGATTATTACAGCAGTGGAATCGAATGGTGTTTCCGAAATTTATCTTCGGTGACGTCATCATCATGTGGAATGTTCAGGTAAGCTAAATCTGGTTTGATCTTCTGTTGGGACTTTGCTGCACATCCTCAGAGTACGTCCGTATAGGCTTTGTCACTGATTTATATATGTATATTGTAGCGCAGTAGAACCCGCGTCCAAATTTTATTATGATTTACGGGAACTTAAATACCAAATATTCCGGAATGAGCAAGTCGCTTGTCAGGAAGGAAGAAGGGGTTTTTCCGCGCGCCGTCTTGGCGGCTCGGAATAATAACAAAGGGACTGCGGCTGACTTACACCTGGACCATAATAAAGCTCGGACACTTCCTCGTTGCCGGTTTCGGAATGTCTTAATCTGCCTGGGAATTTGGTGACCGGGTGGCGTGTGTTCCCCCCAAATGAAACAAGGGATAGGATTGGAGGATATCCATCCCTGCCACCTTAGTGATAGGTGTCGGATAAGTGGATGGGGGGGGCAAGGATTTAAAGAGGCTGGCGGAGACAATTTTAGGACAGATTTTTGCAGGAGGTGGAGAGAGGATATTGAAGGAGAGTGGAGAAACAGATTGGACAGATTTTGCAAAGTGATGGTGAGAGGATATTGAAGGAGAGTGGTGGAGGAGATTTTTGAAGGTGGTGGCGAAAGGAGATTGGCAGCAGATTGGTGAGGTGGCAGCGGAGACCATGCTTTGATCAGTCCAGGAAGCAGGGAAGAAAGAGGAAAAAGCGGAGTTTCCTTACTTTGGCAGCACGACTTCGTACGATTGTCGACCGGCCGCTTCAAGTTCCACAACACGGAAATTACAGCGAGACGCATCCTATGAAGACAACTCAGGTTCGTCAACGAACAGTAGATCTGCTACACCTGGTGGTCAACACCCAAACCATTAATACCCCTGAGATCTTTAATATAATCCCTTTTTAAATAATTATTTTGAACTTAATATATCTACGCACTACCCATATTAAAAATTATTGTGTTTAAAATTAAAAAAATGTATATATTTAAACTCAATTATTAAGTTCATTAATTAATATCCGCCCCACTTCATTTACAATATGAGGAGTTCGTTTGCTATCGATAATTTTGATTTGCGTCCATTCAACCAATTTAATCCTCTATATTTTTTTAAGTCTATTTGCTTTTTTCGATTATTTACATGATTTGAAATTGTACTCTTAATTTATTTACAGTTACATCATCAATTTATGGCCGGCATTAATGGACCAGTTAGTCAATGTATAAAACATTAGTTACACCCCGAGGAAGTCCTGGACGTTACACATAAAATTATTAAATGTTTAATAACCTGAAAAGACAAACGCCATCTATAATCTGCTCCACGTTAACAGGATCTATGGAGTAAGTTACAGAACCCTTTGGTTGCGTAGTGGCAGCACTGACGTCACTGATTACGTCATCAACTTCGCGTTCCATCTCTTTGCTTTTACGCTATTAAAGGAGGATTCCCTGTTTCAGGATCATGTAGCCTGGTAACCGAAAAAAAAAGTGAATATTTAAATTACAATGTCAATATATATTTACGAAATAAATGTCGTTTATATCATGGAAAGTTAATTTTACACCCCTTTGCGCCTTGTTTGTAAAATAACTTTCCCCCCTGCCTATTTACAGCTAGCAAGTAATTATTCGATATTATTAATATTCTTTATTTTCATATTTATATTACAGATCTATTTACATATATATATAGTGATAAAAAAACGCGGATTTTGTGGTATTGTGACGTTATGAGGCGCAGTTCGGCCAACAACAATGTCTAGTCGGCTGAAAGATGGTGATTCCCCGGAGGGAGATTCCCGCCGAGCGTGTGTAAAAAAATGAGATGAGGGCGGGGAACCCCCGAAATTTTGTGAAATGAACCTGGCGGGGAACCCCGGAATTTTGTAAGGGACCTGAGGCGGGGAACCCCGGAGTTTTATGAAATAGACCTATGGCGGGGAATTCCCGTCGGAGGATTTAAAAAGGGGAGCCGATGGGTGGCTCGGGATCAGAAGTCAGACGAGATGAGGAGAGGACGGACGTGATGAGAAGTCAGATGAGTGGAGGAGAGGACGGACGTGGTCCGAGCAGAAGTCAGACGAGATGAGGAGAGGACGGACGAGATGAGAAGTAAGATGAGTGGAGGAGAGGACGGACGTGGTCCGAGCAGATGATGAGAAGTCAGACGAGTTGAGGAGAGGAAAGACGTGGTCCGAGCAGATGAGCAGAAGTGAGACGAGTTGAGGAGAGGAAGGACGAGAGCAGATGCTGTGAGAGGTGGGCAGAGACGTCAGATGTTTCGAGGAAGCAGATGAGTTGCGGATCTGGTTCCTTCTTCTACCTTCATCGATAAAAATCCTGCAAGACGCCAGAGAGACGCGGAAACATTCGTGAGTGAGGTGGATGTTTGTAGGCCCCTGTAGTAATTGTGGGTAAGTTATTAAAAAAAGCTGTGAAACTTGCTCATTGCTCTGGTTAAATAATATTTAATGATTGTTTTCTTTCTATTTTCAGCTACTGCATACTCCATCCATCTCTCGAGAGACCCAAAATCCCCTGAGATTAAGCCCGTGTAATCACTTTAAATTAATAAATGAAAAATTTTAAAATTTATTATAATTTGCTCTATTGATTAATTAATGTTTTATACCCCGAAAAGTATATTACAATATATTTATTAATACATTATTACATCCTACAAATTTCCCCTGACCCCTGAATTTACAGATATTAGCAGGGAACCGTAAAGCGAAGAAGTAGCAGCAGCAGCAGCAGCGGTACTTTTGAATGAATGTGTGTTTTTTTTTATTTTACGATATGCCTTAATGGCAATAATTTATATGTTACGGGTGAATGAGTATATCAAACGGTGACAATTATTAATGACAAATTTTTAGTATGTTACAGATATGCTATAGATAGTATATACGAGTCATCGCGGAGTATATTCATCAATAGAAGAGGATGCAGGACCGCTGCAGCGCAAGCCAGAGTTTTCACGGCGGATGTCGCGTGAGTTTGAAACGTCACTCTCCCTCCCCCCTCCCCCCTATCTATTAATCTCTGGACTCATTACGCAGAATCCTCTTCCCTCGAGATTAACGCCCAAATTGGATGTCGAAATAGAAACTATAATTGGCTCTGCCCTCCGGGATCTTTTAATATCCCATCTCCATCTCGTCGGCTCTTCCACCGCCAACGAGGCCTGTCACTGACCTTCCACCATGTTCTCCATGTCCTCCACTCACAGCGACACTCCACTTTCTACCCTGGCTCAAAGAGCATCGGAATATGAGCGGAAGCAAAGACATATATAAACAACATAGACTCTGGACACAAGGCGCCGCCATATTTGAAGCAAATTGAAGGCTCAGGCGCCATTTTTTGAATGGTAAGGTGGGCGTCCTGGACTTAGGAATACGTGCAGGAAGCGTATCTCGTAAATCAATATTTAAAAACTATATATACATATGTATTAAAGTTACAAATGAGCGGAAACCAGCTAGAAAGTGTTTCATTACATATAATATATATATATAACACATCACTTAAAAATTGTAAATTATTTCTGTTGTCACACAAGGAAAGGAAAGTGCCCGAAATTAAAGTTAACACGGGATAAAGAGGGGCTCATTAACATCATCTCAATGCTAAATACAACATGTAAACATTGACAGGAAACTTTATAATAGTTAATTTATAATTTTTGTTTTTAAATCAGTCATTTCTGATATTATTAATGGCCGAATTATTAGATGAGATTAGATGAAGCATCAGTCTATAATAAAGATTACTCCCAATATCTAAAATTTTAATTTTTTTACAATCATACAATTGTACGTTGTACAAGTAACATCTAAATGCATCTAGACTGACATTAAATATAGTTGAAAGTTGATAGGGATCAAGGTTAAACGAAATATAAAACACACATTCATTAATTACAGTACAGAGAACTACTTTCATAAGAAGAACAAGAGCTGGCTTGCATATTCTAGAGCACCACCAAGATCAGAAATTTGGTAAATATCCAAGTTACAAACACACACGTGCTGTCAAAAGTGAAAATATGATGATGATATTTACTTAAAATACGATATTCCAGTTGTTTTTGAACTACGATTAGTACAATTGTACGCTGAACACACATTTGGCATGATTTCGGATGAAAAACAATATATTTTAATCACAAAAATACACCATTATTCAACCTCAGTCATTTAACACAGTACATGTTAGTTGCTGCCACCCAGGGCGCTGTAACGTCCTCGTAGCCTCTCTATGATGTTTATATATCTCTTTGAGCGGAAGAATGGAAATAAATTAATGACATAGTGTCTAATTTTTTTTTAAGAGGACAGGAATAAAATATCGATAAATGAGAGTTATCCGTAGCCGCTACAGAAAGTAGTCACATGCAATTAAAAATTGAAGGGCATGAAAAGAAAGCGAAAATCAAATACAGGAGTACGAGAAGGACTCAGAGTGTCCCTTCGATCCGTCTTACAACAACAACAACAATAGAGAAATTAAAGCTGATCACTTATTTTTATAAAAAAAACCTATTGATATATTATTATTATTATATCAACATATTTCTGAAACAGGGGGCAGGGCAAACTCGAGGACAATAGTGAGGAAACTGAACGCGTGTGTATCGGAGGAACATCACAAGGAAGGTTGCATCAGACTAGTCTTAGGACTGAATACCACAACAACAACAACTGTCCTGGGATCTCCATCTTTAATAGCCTGCAGTTATTAAATAACCGGAGTCAATTTAAGACTGAGCTTTATAGTCAGTAAAAGAACATTATAGAAGAATTAAGTATGGAAATACGATTAATTATGAGCGCAATGGCCGTCGTGGTAAGTTTTTGAATAACACAATATTATTTTTATAGGACTGTAAATAGCTAGGGTTCTTAAAGCACAATGAATTGATTGTTAATAGTTAACACATACATTAAAGACTCATCCTTGAAGCTAATATTCTATACAGGACCGGGTTGTTATTATTTTTATGACATTATTTTACTCACGTTATTAACAGGGTTGAAATTATTTTGTTTACAATTAATTAAAATGTCGATCCATCTGCGAAAATTGTCATGTTACGAACTCTTTTTTTTCTGATGTCGGCAAGAATTTTGTTTTTAAGACCTTGGCAGTT
This sequence comes from Eucriotettix oculatus, assembly GCA_034510155.1. Classification (NCBI taxonomy): domain Eukaryota; kingdom Metazoa; phylum Arthropoda; class Insecta; order Orthoptera; family Tetrigidae; genus Eucriotettix; species Eucriotettix oculatus. The sequence continues at coordinate 209,705,984 of CM067377.1, read as the reverse complement.
CTGGATAAATGTATCTACATCTCAGTCAGAGATAACGTTTTTCTTCTTTTTATATCTTATCTGTGGGAGCGGTCAGCACGCAGTCGCAGATATTGTACGTGACAGTTTAAGCGGGCTGCTTGGAGCGACGACGTTCACACTTCGCCTAGCGTTTGCGTTAGACAGTCATGGATCGCAGCTTGTTCGTAACATGTTTCCTCGTCTGTGCGATCCATTTCTGCCCCGTTTTCTCTATCGTCCGGTACTGTGGTAAGTTTCCCACCTCCAAATTTGTTGGGGTTTTTATTTTTTTCTGGAAACCATTCGAGTAAACGGAGAGTCTCGTTTTGTAAGCCGCTTGTGTCACATGACGACAGGCGAATTTAATTTAGACCTGTTATTGATTTCCTAATTGGAATACAGGTCGACCGTTTAAAGCAAAGCGTTTAATTAGACGAAACGTACAATTTGTATTATACGTGACTTTATTATTCTATACTTTCGATTCCCCGAATGCCTTGCAATTCTTTACTTTTTAAAAGTGGAGCTTTTAAGATTTGAGAAGAAATTCTTACAACATCGCATTGACAACGTTCGTTGTATTCACGGACCACAAATCTATCGTGGATATTTGATGGTAAAATAGGAACTGTCACAGTGCACTCAAGTCCCCTCTTATAGTGAGAAAGTTAATGATAAATCATTTAAATTTAATATACATATATTGTTTTAATTTTTAGGGGAAATACCAATGTAATTATTTCCTCCTTTATATGGTTTGTCTGAATCACCAATGTTAATTTTCACTCCTTTGGTATGTTAAAATACATTATAAAATATTTGCCTTATTGAATCTATTTATTTAGAGCTAAATAGTTTTATCAGACAGTTAAGTATACCTGAAGTCTCAAATAAGAGACGAAACCTAGTAGTAGTTTAATATTTGAATTAAAATAAAAACTGGCAAAGAGGCTGACTTAACTCATTAATTAAACTGTTAATTTTCAATACTCATTCTGAATAATTTTGAAATGTTCCCACAAATTAAATCGTTTAAGAAATTGGTCTTTGTAAACTATACTCTAATGGTTGTTCATTGTCCTTATTTTTTTTCGTTTCAGAATCGGAGTGTGGAAAGTGTGTGAATTTTACAATTAGCAATTGCGAAGCTGACGCACCAGTGTGCCTGCTGCGCCGTGGCTCTTCAGTAGAGATAGACATAGCCTTTAAACCATGTATGGCGTGAAAGTATAACATTTCATTACTCGCCTTATACAACGATGCATATATAATTTCCTATAACAATTATTTATTTTAAGAATAGAGTTTAAATGTTGGATAGAATGAAAATGCCTGGTTACGGTCCTCCAATATTTTATTATGTATTAGCTTTCAGACAAAATTCAGTTTTCAAACACTTCTGAAATAATAGTGCATCAAGGGTGTATTACATCAAGCAGCATAAAAACATTTTAAAAATTTACTTCAATCTCTTGTCACAAACTGTGGACATACATCCAAAGGCTCGTACATAATTAAATTTTATAGGACTGAAATTGAGCATTTTCATTCTTTGTGATATCATTACCCTAATATACTTATTAAATATTTATTTAAATTTCAGCCGAGGATGTGGCAGCGATGAAAGGAGTTGTACATGGCATTATTTCAGGATTCCCCGTACCTTTCCCCTTGCCAAATCCAGATGGATGCAAAGACTGTGGCCTCACTTGCCCACTTGCCAAAGATGGGACGTACAACTACAAAACAAGTCTTCCCATTAAGAAAGCTTATCCTTTGGTAAGATACTAGAGCTTCATCCTCATTTCAGAATGATTTTTTTTAAATATGATGTTTACAGTAATAATGTAATTTTTTTTTAATGAATGTACCAGTCACTGAAGATGAGCAGTTTTCTTGCTGTGTCACAGTATTGCGTACTTCTTCGTCCACTCTTTCTGCTTACTTCTACCCCCACTGCCGAGAAAACAACAAATCGCCTCCATCTCGACTGATTGCTGCTCCATATTGTTCTTTACTTGATCCCACCACTTCTGTCTCCCCAGGGTTGTCTTCCTTCATAATCACGTCCTTCAGCCAACATCACTGACAATTTGCTTCGCCAGTTGGTTTATCTTTTTGTCACTTCTGTCTCTCTGGTGTTTAGATTATTGAATTTATATAGATTTTTTTTTCTCTCTTATTCAGACATCTTAATACCAGATTCACAATTTCAACTATGTGTCGAAACTTTTCTCAACAAATGTTTAAAATTAGATGACCATTTCTTGTGTGCAAGGGCAATGAAAGTAACAATTTTAATTTTTCTGCTTTGGAAAAAATAAACTTGAGGAAATGTACGAAACTGTTGTCGTGCTCTGCTGCCACTTTGCTATGCTCTGCTAAATTCTCAACTTGGGCCATTGAAAACATTTCACAATTACGTCTTGTGTGGTACATGATAGGAATAAGTTGGTGTTTGATTTATCCTGCAAAAGTTGTGCGTATTCTACTTCCTTGAAACCACAAACTTTTGGTTTTAAAGTTTAAGGATGTAGAAAAGAATTAGTAGAAATTGAGCTATTTACACAAAAGATTTTTAAAATAAAATTTGTGGCCTGATTCAGACTTCATTTTTTAATATAACAATAAAAGCAAGTTTTGTTATGTATTTGTAACTTCTTCAGGTTTTTATCAGGATGGCACAAATGTAAAATTTTTACAGGAGCCTCGGGAAGAACTTGCAAAGAAATTGAAATTTTGTGTAATTCTTCTAAATATATTGTCTGATAGTGTTAAAACTTTTGCATAACTTTTTTGTTAAAGAATAGAGTTAAATCTGTTAACCCTTTTCCCGAAGCCTACATATGGTGGTTAAACTGTTTTCTTGGGCCCAGTTTCATGTGTTGATCATATTTGAGCACTTTGTGGCACCTTCACATTGTTGCCTGGTTATTTCATTTATGTGACTAGTTTTATATATATATATATATTTTAATCCTCACATAGCCGTAAATTTGCAGTTAACTCTGACAGTCTTGTGGGAGCTGAAGAACGGTGAAGGCAAAAGCATATGCTGCGCCGAAATCCCCAGCCGGATCACCGGATGAGTGCAGTCTGTTTGTAATGATATGTGAACCGACTGACGCAGGAAAATGAAATAATAATTGTATTCTTGTTACCTATTAAATTCATATCCACGAAAAGAGTAGACGCAACAACAACCCTGTCGCAAATGCCAGAGCCTCACTTCCATGTAACAATAATGAATCTGTGATAAAAATGTATCTTTTTGTGGTTTTCGATGTTACCATTTGTTTTATATACCAAATAAAAATGATTTAATTAAGTTTGCCTTAGTTGTTCTAATATGAAATATTTTATTTAACAAGTGACCTAATATACCTGGAATCTAAAAGTAAGCCTTATTGTACACACATGACAATCGTTTTACTATTAATACTATACTTTCTTTCTTCAATAAAGCTCTACAAATTTAACAATGTTCCAAATATTTACTTTTTCTACTTTTGAGTGGCATTGCAACCAGTTTAGCCACATTTCGGTGTTTTTTTTACTTCCTCGTGAAGGGGGGAAAGTGCAGCATTATGCAGAGTTATTGTGCTTTCATTCTGTTAGTTATCCCATAGATTTTACATTATTATGCTGTGCATTAATATCTAAGAGATTTTACATGGAGACTGCGACTACATCTTTTTAACACACTCTATACTCGTTGTCTATTACATTTTACCAATGTGGTTCTTGATGTGCAACATATCCTCAACTGACGGCAATATATTCCCTAGTGCCAAAATTTTCAGAATTGCTTTTACACTGCCAACTTGACTCAACAAAGGCCGATTTAGATTTATTGTTGTTTCCATTAATCCTCGATTGAGGAAATAGGATACGTCATACATTAAAAATTAAAAATGAACAAAATAAAGTAAATAATTAAAGACAAATAAACTTAAAATAAATTAGTAAAAGAAAGTGTATATAGACAAAAGTCAATATAAACACAACACAGGGACACACACACACTGGGAAACACAAACAAGCACACACTGAGGAACACGCAATGGAGTTTTAACTACTTGGACCAGGATGGAAACTGTCCTTGCTCCAGCAGCAGCAGCTATATACATGAAACAAACAAACAAAAGAGCAGAAAAAACTGAATAGAAATTTTAAAGATATGTGATGTGCTATTTTATAAGGTTGGCAGCAGCTCATTCAACACTTGCAGCAGGAACCTTGATTTAAATACTAAAAGGACGATTAAGAAAATCCTGTACCACAGAGTAAAACAGCAGCAGCAGCGCCATTTAAAAGAATAGTTTTACTCTGCTTCACGAAGCTTTTGTAGTTACTATTTTTAACCTCTGGCGGAAGGAAGGAAGGCTGTTGTATAAAATTATCCCCGGGGGTATTGTGAATACTTTTCTGGTGTAGAGAGAACAAGGGCGATGCTTGTCCGACCTTAGAGCTGAACCTCTGATTTCTAGTCGCGTATTCATGAAACACCCGAGTGAAAGTGAGCTGATGTCCACCCCACACTACAATGTGGGCGAAGTCTTGACACAATTATATAAATCTCCTGAACTGTACAAATCTATTAGATGCATCTGTATATATATTCTATATTATGCCCATAACATGCCGACGTGAAACAATTTTATGTTAAGTCTTCAGCAATTGACACACAGTAAAAATTTGGGTATAACAATATTCAAAGGACCTGGGAAACTACATAGTTATAACAGGAAATTGCTATATCAAGAACCAAACTGTTAATCCTACATGCTTACGTATGGGGTTTTGTTGGCGAAATAAAAGAGTGTTTTATGTTCATCACAATCTGAAAATTTCTTTTTATTTAAACTTTCTTTTTCTTTCGTTAAGTTTACATACGTATTTTTAATACAAGTTATCTGTGGATACGCGCTAGGAGGTTAGAAAAAAATTCGGCCATGGGGCACGTAGCAATAGTTTTTACCTCCTTTCCTACCCCTACCTTTGTATTTTTCCTACTTAATGTGTGAATACACACATCGTTACAACTGGAATAAAGAACAAAAGATACTTGCTATTGCTCAATTGTTCATTCCTGTATCATTTTTTAGTTCATGAAAGTCTGCATTAATTACTCCTTCCTAAACTACTAGCTTTTTGGCAACTTCATCTCTACTTCATTCCCCGTTCATCCCACTTAGTATGTGTGCATACACACAAACGTATATCATTATAGCTGGAAATAAAAGAAAATCTTTTTTTTTAACAAGTTTTAGATCAGACATTTCCAGATTTATTTCTTCTTTTTTAAGTAGCAAACCAAAATAGACAAGTTTTCTACATCATTATAATGGGAATCGTTATGAAAGGATTCTACTGTATATCGGAATGATTGATTAGGCCTTTTTTTCATGTAAAGTGAAGTGACTGGTTTGGTCAAATGTCACATTTATGAATAAAACCATTTAAGACCTTTCACAGACTTTATTTCCTTAAATTTAAATACTGTTAACGTTTTGGCATACGCCCCTTCCTTCTTATAGGGAAGATGTTTGCAGAGAATTAAAATCCCAAATTGCGATAACATTGAACAACAGAAACTAAATGGGATCACACACAGTAGCGAGAGAGATCCCAGGTAACCGTTACACTTAAACTCCTCTCTCAACTGGTTAAAGCCAGGCTAGAATGGTTTTTATACCTGGGAATCACAAGACTCCATCCCAATGAACTGAGAAGCGTCCTACCTAAAAAAAAATATGTATCTTTAAGTAAAATTAAGAAACAAGAACAGTTGAGTTTGCAAATTTTTATCAAGGTACTGTGATTAAACCAAAACAAAAAGATTAGGAAAATAACATATTGTTATATTACTTAGCTTAATCCTATCATTGCGTGAATTTGAAAGTTTAAATAGCCTAGTAAATATTCTTTTGTGCAAGACTACTCTAGTGAGATCTGTAGTGACATATGGAGCAGAGTGTTTCGCAAGCGGACGGACGAGATGAGACTGGATACCATTTGAAAGAAGAATACTGCAGAAAATATCTGTGGCCCTCTCTGCAAGGAAATGTAATTTGGAGAATTCAGCATAGTGCAGAACTAACTGTAAGAGTTGTATAATGACAAAAAATTATCCTTGACAATAAGAGTGTAAAGATTCCGCTGAGCGCGACATCTCAAACGAATGGGGTGAAGAACAAATCCCAGCAAGGTTATTTATTAACTGTGCAACTAAGTGTCGAGAGTAGTTCTGGGAGACCGAGGGCTAGATGGATAGATGACATCAACAGTGATGCAAGAAAGTTTGGTATTAGGAAATGGTGGGCAGTAGCCCTGGATAGGGGAGAGACTGCTGCGGGAAGCCACGACTCTAGAAGAGTTGTTGAGCCGATGGTGAATAATTATTCTTTGAATGGTATTAAAATTTGGTGGTCACTATTAAAACTTGCTCTTGATGATTTTTAAACATTTCACTCATTGGAGGAAGATGTTGATGGACCAAAGTGGGCTTTAGTTGGATGTTAGTCTGTCGCTTACTTTATTGAGTTAACGGCACATGTAAATACTGACTCGAGGCCTGTCGCGTTCCTCATTTGCTTTGTATAGGTAACGGCATTGCTTGAATGATTAAGATTTACAATTGGACAAAGAGAAAAATAGATTTTTTTCCCCTAAATATTATCAATAGTGGGAGTATATAATGGCCTGTTTAGATGTAGTTATTAACTCCATTGGAAGAAGACAAAGTTATTAAAATTAATTTGAATCATTCAATAAGAAAACCGTGTTAACTGTAACTCAGTTTATTGTCACAACAACTTTCAATTCACTAATGTATCTATTTGCATTAGACAGACATCTTTGTACATAAAATGTTTTATTGTAATTATTAATTATATCTAAATAGATTAGTGATGATGTGGGCTGTGCTAGTTATAAGGAAATGAAAAGTCTTGCACAAGATAGGGTTGCATCAGACCAGTCTTAGGACTGAAAACCACAACAACAACATTAATTATATAGGCTTGCACTCATTCAATTCAAAGAAAATTATATTCAGTCCATGTGAGATTAGAGAAATTAATTTCTAGACAATAATTAAGAGTTCTTTCACCGTGAGAATTATTTACATTTTCCGAGAGTGTTATTGGAGGTTGTTTAGCAGCCGAGACGAACACTTTACGGATTTACATCTGTCATCAGTTATGTGTAATACTCTTATCAATAAATAATAACCTCAGTTTGGGACAGATTTGGGAAGCAGACCCCCACTTGTGTACGATCAGCAGGTACCAGGGGTTAGAAGAAGAAATGTTTGTTTCTTTGAGCAATTAACAGTGTTCAAAACCTTAAATGTGTTTCTGTACAAGTAATAAAGCAAACCGTGAGTCTGAACAACAAACAAGTTGCATCTCGAGTCATCCCTCAGGGGTCCGTCCTTGGCTCTTTTCATGACTTGCTCTAAAGGTTTGAAATATAGTTTTTAAATGAATGAAGGAAGGGAAGGAAAAGAATAGAAGAATGCAGAAAATCAGTTGGGTGGATAGAATCATTAACGAGGAAATTTTAAGCAGACTAGGGGAAGAGCTGACCATATCGAGGACTTTGAAAGGATAGATGAATAGGCCATTTTTTAAGAGGGTCTTGTAAAATTAGCATTAGAGAGAAGTGTGTGGGGTAAGAACAGAAGAGGGAGGCCAAGAATGAAATAAGTTAAGGTGATTAGGGAGGATGTGGTAGTTATGCAGATATGAAAAGGCTTGCATAAGATAGGCTATCAAGGAGGGTTGCATCAGACCATTGTTAGGACTGAATACCACAACAACAACAACAAATGAATAAATCATTAAGCCTATTTCTTCTCAACAGAGAATCTAAGTCACTTCAAAAATAAATTATAGTTTTGTGGCTTATCTATAGCATTATACCATAACACAATGCTTTAAGGTGCCCTTATAATTGTTTTATAAACATTATTTTGAAGCAACTAAATTATATGTACAGTGACATGTTGGGAGGTGAAACAATAAAACGAAGTCCAGTGGTCTGGAAAAGCATAAGGGAATTGAAGGTTTCCTAGGAGTTTATTTTCAGTAATTCTCCCCTTCCATTTGGTTGTAACACTCCCTTCCTCCCCTGGATCACTCTGCAGTTTGATTGGCGGCCGGTGAAGCAAAGCATTAGTGGTGCCAGCAAATACAAATTTTACTGGAAATATATTAAAATTTTGGACGCACAGCGAAAGAGGCTTGTTATACGTTCCATACAATTGACTCGGTTAATTAAATCCCTTATTTTTTTCAAAGCCATATCATGATTTCAAGAATAGGGTTTTTTTCCATACGGGCAGGTCGATGTTCACCTAGAATATAAAACAAGCTGTGTCTGAGGTGTTAATGAAATTCATTTGTTATCTGAAAGGCACGTGCATGCCCTTTCAATTGAGATACATAAAAAATTAAGATACAAAGGTGGTGTGATGATTTATTTTCTATAACAACTGCGAAATTACATAAATAAATATTCGTATCAAAACGAATAAACAACTTTTATTATATTTTTACAAAATGGTTAAACCGTTTTATAATGCACGAAGAAAACACGAGCACTGTCTCTATATCTCAGGCCTAATGGGTATAATATTTTTGCCAGTAGTAGTTTTTCCTCGGTATTGCTGTACCATGGTATGGTTGTAGCTGGTTCTGTTGCACCAGCAGTAGTAAGATGGACTGGAAAGAGGACAGGATCTGGAGGTGCTTTGGTTCGCGTCTCGGGAAATGCAAGCGTGACGTCACTGGTCCTGACGTGACGTCATCAGCCAGGGGCGAGTTTGATACAGTCTCTCGTTTCAACGTACAATGTACATGTAATTAATAACAATGGAAACAACAATTTCGGTTGACTTATATGAATTAAAATTATTTAAGTAAATTTATTCAATTAACTAATTGAATAGATTGTTTATATATATAAATGTATAGAGACAATGAATCGTCTCCCTGGGATGTCTCCCTAACACACATCCAGCTCCAAGCAAAGCAAAGCAATACAGACATCAACAATACGTTCAGTTCAAAGAAAATATAACTTCGATTGTTTTCCTTTACTGTTTATTCATTGTAATTTTCACTATTTGTGACCTTCAGTATTAATTTCCTTTGTGGTCAACAATTTAACATCAAACGTATATTAATGTTACACTTTTAAATTAATTTAAATCACGCGAAAAAGAAATAATACATGGAAATGACATATTTGCGAAAGATATTTCTGTTTACAACCAGGGATATTGATTGCTAACATAATACCACCAGAGACGTTGTTGCTTACGCGCGAATTATTACTATATTTGAAAAGAAAAGAAATGCGCGGTAACGTGTGTGTGTGTACGTATGTCACGTTACACAACAGCAAAGAGTACAGTCAAGTGCATCTCCGGATGTGATGTAACTGTGGGCAGCGATCGCACACATCTCCTCGTGAGCTACTGCATTCTTGAGACAAAACAAACTGCAAACTACCGAGCTAAGTGCATTTTTGGCTCGACACGTGCCCACAAGGAACAATCATAAACTTTGGTCTGCGCCCCACCGAAGGTGTCTGTCTACACGGGCTTGCCCGACGGCGCCGCCGCCGGTCTTCAAGTGGCTCAGTGGTACTCAGAGCCGACAACAGAGTGGGTGATGGTAATTCGCGCGCTTCTTCAAATGGATCGGAATGCTACTTCAAACTAATCAGAGCATAATAACTAAAAATCGATATTATTTGTAGGTGCTAATTAAATGTTAAATTGATAAAAAATCATTTTTCATTAGCAGTGCGGTGGCTAGTAGACGCTTTTCCCTTATCACACATGTAACAACCCACTTCTGTGGTTAAGTGGAAGTTTTAAAAACAGTAATGTCACGTAATGGTAATTGGAGTGTTTCTACAAGTCTGTTATTCCTGCGGCCCTTATCTCGTCAGGTTTAGGTAACCTGTAAGTTGTCACGTCGCTGCTGCTCGAGTATCAGGAGCGGTTCTGGAAAGTTGCCCATGTCAAGTCAGCAGCAGCAGCGAGGCGCATGCGCACTAGCGCTCGTCCTTGACCAATCCTCGTCTCCCCTTATCACGCTGCAAGTCTGTCCGTCTCCAGTCTAGTCACAAGTTCTGAGCTGCTATCACAGGATCCAGACGAATCGCCAGGTAAGATTCCTACACTCAACCCTTGTTTACTCTCCTTGTCCCTCCCATGCCCTGCCTCCAACCTTCCATCTGCTCCTTTCGAGTGCACCTGCCACCTTATTTGAAGGTAATTACGATTGTAGACCACAGCCGTGACGTGGCCGTCCCTCTCCCCTCCCCTCCTCCGCCCCCCCTCCCCCCCACTTACTTGCTTATTAGGTATTCAATACCCCAATATGCTACAACAGTTACACGAACAATAAATTTGTCACGGTGTGCTGTGCACGGTGTTCAAAATTTTAGTTACAAGTTGTCGCTGTTGTTGTTGTTGTCGTCGTTGTTATGTATAGCGAAATTTCGCCACCCCCCGGGGCCCAAGTCTCGTCCCCCCCCCCTTCTTCCGCCTCATCGTTTTCTTCATCTAACTAAACGTTTACGTTTCTCTTTCTCCTCCCCACCACCTGAAATACTTTGCTGAGGGCAATGTCGGTAATCCTTCAGTCAGCGCCGTTTAGTTTTTAAGTTATTTAGATGATTAAGCGACACGCAGAGTCAAGACAATGGCGCCCTCTCTCTTCCTCCTCCCTCATTATCCTGACGGCCGAAAGTTGTTTTAACATGGTTACTAAAGGAAGGCTTAAGAAGACTTGAAGAGCCATAATAATTGGCATTCAACGTACGTGGTCGTGGAGAAAACCTTCAATTTCAGCTTAATAGAGGGGATATTTTGAAGGAACTCTGCTACTTGAGCACTATAATAACTGGAGTAGGTTAACACGTGTAACGAAAGAGGAATTTACTTACGACTAATACAAGTGCGAATATTAGGAAATCATTCATAGAAGTGTTCGTAATGTAATGTAGTGTGGTGTTATATGAGGCGGGTGCGAAACGTGAACGGTAAGGAGTTTCAGACAGGAAAAGAATAGAGAAGCCTTTGAAAATGTGGTGCTATAGGAGAATGAGATGCGTGGGTGGATAGGATCACTAAACAGAATAGGGGAAGAGAGAACAATATGGATGACGTTGAACAAGAGAAGGGATAGATTAATAGGCCACGTTTTAAGACACGAGGGTCTTGTAAAATGAGCATTAGAGGGAAATGTGTGTGTGTTGTGTGTTGGGTAAGAACAGAAGAGGGAGGCGGGAGGTTGTAATACGCTAAATAGATAAGGGAGGATGTGGGATGTGGAAATATCTTTGGCAGAGAGAAAGATGTGTATCCTTGAAGATGGAGTGGAGATGCATGTTTGGAGGGAGGGAGAGAGAGAAATAGAAGGGAGAATGAGCAAAACAGAGTGAAAGAGAGAGATAGAGCAAGACAGAGAGAAAGAGAGAGAAAAAGGTGGAAGAGATAGAGAGAAAAAGGGGGAAGAGATAGAGAGAAAAAGGGAGAGAGAGACATAGAAAGAGAGATATAGAGAGAAATAGAAGAGAGAAAGACCAAAACAGAGAGAAATAGAGAGATAACTAAGCAGAATAGGGGAAGAGGGAACAATATGGAGTACTTTGAAGGGGCAGATTAATGGGACACGTTTTAAGACACGAGGGTCTTAGCATTAGAGAGAGGGAAGTGTATGGGGTAGGAACAAAAGAGGGACGTCAAGGATGGAATAAGGAGTAAGACTTAGGATGCAGCTGTCTGTCGGCCATGCTGTTATATATGTAGAAAAAGGCGATGGCTCTGAAAGTTTAAACAGAATATGTGGAAAGGGAACCATACTGGACAGAAGAAGAAATAAGAACCCTACGCTTTGACGGTGATATTGTAGTGTTAGGGAAGGTCAGAATAAGACTTTGAAACCATAATAAATTACATGAACGGGGTCAAGGAGGAACAGTTTAATATGAGGACTAATAGAAGGAAAACCAAAGTAATGGAGTGTATGTAGTATGGGGAAACAGTCGAATAACAACAGAGGCTGTTAGACTGGGAAGGGATATCTTGAAGAAAGGTAAGGAACTCTACTACTTGGGCAGCGTAATAACTAGAGTAGGATAGCAAGGACAGGGCAAGGAAGGAAGAGGAATTTACTTACGGCTAATATAAGTCTGAATATTAGGAAATGTTGGTATGGAGCGTGGGCGTTCTTTGGGTGCGAAATGTGGACGACAGGAGTTGCAGAGAAATGTTGTGTGCTGTAGGAGAATGAGATAGATGGGCGGATAGAAAGAATCACTAAAGAGGATGTTCTAAAGTACAATAGGGGGAAGAGCGAACAATATGGAGGACTTTTAAGGGATAGATTAATTAATAGGCCACGTTTCAAGACATGAGGGTCTTGTAAAATTGGCATTAGAGGGAAGTGAACAGGAAAGGGAGACCAAGGATGGAATACGCAAAGGAGATTTAGGGAGGACGTGTGATGTGCTAGGTATGCGCAAGATAGGTTAGCATGGAGGGTTGCATCAGGCAAGTCTAAGAACTCAATACAACAACAAAAAACATGCCTCGGGTGAGCAGCTGCGGGACTCCGAGCTGCAGAGTACTGAGTGAGCGACGATAGAGAACCCTTGATCGGCATCGCACTCCTCGTCTCTCGGTCAGTGACAATAGCAGCCTTTTATGGAAACGAATTTTAACGAAAGGCAAGAGAAAGTTAAGAGTTAATCCCATAAAAATAGGAGTATAAAATTTTTCGGAGAGTATCACCATTTTTTTTTAGAAATTTAAGAGATGACGAAAATAGGGTTTTTCGAATAATATACGAGAATGCGTATGCGAACATTCGATTACGTGCTAATAAACTCTAAACCTATTTTAACGAGGTACTTACAATTAAATTTACATCTACAGTTTTATTGAATAATTGTAAGTCGCAACAATTGTAAGCCTAATTTCACTTAATAAAATTATCCATTAATTCATAATAATTGAAAAATCTTGTATTATTATAATATATTCAAAAGTATATTACGCGTACCTGTCACACACACACACATAAGTTTTATTTCATTTCCAATGTCATTTCTTTTATATATTAGTACTTACGCTTTATAAAATTTTATGTCTTAGAAAGCAATTTTTTTAAAAAAATAATAAAAATGTATATTAATAATAATGCCTCTCTCATCATTTTATTGTATCTGATAAAAAAAGAAAAGAAACTATACGTTTCGGAAGAAAAGAAACATGTTTAGTCATGAAAAAAATAATTACTTATTTCGTCGGATACTTTGAGGATCCTCTACGCCATTTTAAACCTGAATTAAATGTACAAATTATATTAGTTTTTAGACTAATTGGGGATGTTTTTAAAGTTGCAAGTGTCACGGGCGACAAGAAATTGTATGTAAGAAGTACATTTAATTGAGGTGTTTAAAATGGCCCAAGTAGGCCGAAACCCTCCCCAACAAATTAACGTATATTATTTTTTTGAAGACTTGTTCATTGCCTTCAAAAAAATATATCCTACAACAGTCCTTCACTAAGCAAATAAATAATGTTTGATTATCGATGCAAATTATGGTTAAATTTTGAAAACTATCTGCCTTCCGATGAAAGAAAAAAATAATCTTTAACATTTAATAAAGAAATTAAATGATTTTTTTACTAAGGGAAATTACAGTTGGCCTCGTCCTGTTTTTTTTTGTGCATTCAGTTGGGATAGAGAGGTTTTTTTTAGTCCCTGCCGCTCAGCAGGGGCAAAAAATTAATTTCCGGAGGGTGAGCGGTGAGCGGCAAGCTGAGCGGCGGAGTTGAACCGCTCTGCCGCTTACTCTTGTCGTAGCCAGTGGAACCTGCGGACCCATTGAATTACATTGGAACATTAAAGTGAGCTCTGACTACCTGCTTCTTGCCGCTCGCCGCTTTTATCGTACCCGAGGCCCCTAACGATTAATAAGGACAAGAAAGAGAGACAGAAAACTGGTGGCTTACCATCAAGATGACAGGCACCATGTAGGGTAGGGTAGGGTTTGAGGTTGTTTTGAATTTTCGGAGGCACCGCCACCTCCATGAGAAGAAGATTAGGAAGAGAGATTTCCTGTTCTTCACATGACCGCCGCCCACTCATCAAATACCCTATCCCCTGATTCTTCAACATGTCTTGCAGTTCAGAGAAAGTCCTGGACTCGATATCCTACATTCTGGCTCATTTCCCTCTATCCCCTCCCCCCCTTTTTTTCTCCCTATCTGACCTCCCATAACAGCACGAGCACGTGTATTTCCACTGTAGTAGGTATGTCTTTTTTTATCGAGGGTAGGGGAAAATCTTCAAAAGACGCCGTGATTTTTACCCACTAAAAACCACTCTCACTCATGAAATTTTGGAACAACTAAACAAAAAAAGATACCCATTAGGAATTTTTTGTGACCTATCCAAAGCTTTTGATTGTGTAGACCATAATATCCTTCTAAACAAAATGAAGTTTTATGGAATAACAGGAATTTCCCATAATTGGCTCTCCTCTTACCTAACAAATAGGAAACAGAGGGTTACATTAAAAGACTCTAACTCTGGACAAATCATTAACTCAGACTGGGGACAAATAAAGACTGGGGTTCCACAGGGTTCCATTCTAGGTCCATTGCTCTTCTTAATATATATATAAATGACTTACCTAGATCCATAAATTCTTCTTCTAAAACTATACTTTTTGCTGATGATGATGCTAGTATTTTGGTTACAAATAAACAAAATAGTCTGGAAAATGCTGCCAAGTGTTACATTAAGCCAGATGCTGCTTCACTGGTTGGTTTTCAGCCAATGGCTTGTCAGTCAATTGTGATAAAACTCACTTCATGGCAGTTTCAGACAAAGAATGCCAATTTGAACTCAATAAAACTAGCAACAAATAATTGTGAAATAACTGAAGTTGAATGTACAAAATTTTTAGGTATATCCATGGACAATAAATTAAACTGGAAGGATCATATTAATATTCTCCTACGAAAATTAGGCTCGGCGGCAACCTTTGCTCTTAGAGGATTATGTCAAGTTGTAGTGATCCTAACCTAATAAGAAAATTAGTTTATTATGCATATTTCCACTCTATAATGACGACATATGGTATAATAATATTCTGGGGCAATGCATCAGGGAAAGATAAAATATTTACACTTCAAAAAAAGGCTGTTAGAATATTATTATGTCAGGTCTCACCAAAAACATCTTGTAGGGGACTTTTCAAGAAAACTGGAATACTGACACTCATATTCAATCACTCATGTAACCTCTTCACACTAAACTCAGATATACATGACTTTGATACCAGAAGTAAAAACAATTTTTACAAGGAAGGGAAGTCTCTAACCGTAATACAAAAGGGTGTACATTACAATGCCATCTATTAGCATATTTAATGTTGAGATGTGTGTTTGAAGACCCCTTTGAGTTATTCGACGTGGCTAAATTACAAATTTAGGAACTCATTGAAAAGATTTTCAATGTAAATTTTTCGGACGATTCATGGACGTATGTTGTCGATTGTGTTATGTGAGCACCAACTTCTGGAACTCCAAAGTTCGAGAAAAACATGCTCTCTCTGTATGTGTGTAGAGTGCAGCACAGACCCGGAATGGCGTACATGAATGAAAATAAGAAATTTTACATACATACTGAATGACATGCGGATGACTATGGCAGCGCTGACAGCTTCTGATAAATAAATTTTGATATAACAAAAAATAAATTATAGTTTTGGTTATTTAAGTGACTGATTGATTAAAATTAAGGAAAAATTATCATTCTCAATTTTTTTTCTTGGCAG
The DNA here is from genome assembly GCA_034510155.1 of Eucriotettix oculatus. NCBI lineage: Eukaryota > Metazoa > Arthropoda > Insecta > Orthoptera > Tetrigidae > Eucriotettix > Eucriotettix oculatus. The sequence continues at coordinate 209,690,108 of CM067377.1, read as the reverse complement.
GGAGATGTGTTTGAAATAATAATAATTAAAGAAGTAATTACAGTTTTTCCTCCGGCCGTTAAGACGGGAGAGGGGTGTGTGGTGTGTCCTTGAACCGTCCAATGACAGTCCATCAGGTGAAGGGGCTCGTCCAGCAGCAGCGTTGCTCTCTGATTGGACGTGTCAAGGTCAAGGTCACACCCCCTTAACTGCCACAGGGCTTCTTATTTTACAGAAACATTAGCAAGGTGAACAATTTACAAAAGTAGACAAAATGTCCGATGGTTCACACTCGCGATCAACTGCGGAAGAGACCAGCCAGCATCAGCGCTGTGAGAAATATCGGAACCTTTCGGTCCATGTCATGTCGTCTACGTCACTGAATGCCACTGCCAGAGATGCATGCAAGGGTCTCGTGAATTTCGAACGTTCCAGTTGTCCGCCCGGAAACCCTTAAAAACCAAGTCAAGATACCGTCCCTACAAACTGGCACCTTGCCCAGCTCCCGATCTTCACTAACCTTGTAAATGAGGGGGGGATATTATTTAATGAATTTAATAATTAAGTTTAAATATATATATATATTAATTATAATCTCAGGGTATTAATGGTTTGGGTGGGTGATCACATGTAGCAGATCTACTGTTCGTTGACGAACCTGAGTTGTCTTCATAGGAGGCGTCTCATGGCTGTAATTTCCGTGTTGTGGAACTTGAAGCGGCCGGTCAAAATAAAACGAAGTCGTGCTGCCAAATTGAGGAAACTCCGCTTTTTCCTCTCTCTTCCCTTGTTTTTTAGACCTTTCTTCCCTGCTTCCTGGACTGCTCAAAGCATGGTCTCCGCTGCCACCTCACCACCAATCTCCTCTCTCCACCACTCTGCTGCCATCTCCTTTCACCACCACCTTGTATCACCAGAAATCTCTTTCTCCACCACTCTCCTTCAATCTCCTCTCTCCACCTCCTTGCAAAAATCTCCAATCTCTTCAAAATTGTCTCCGCCGCCAGCCTCTTTAAAGCCTTGTCCCCCCACTTATCCGACACCTATCACTAAGGTGGCAGGGATGGATATCCTCCAATCATATCCCTTGTTTCATTTGGGGGGAACACACGCCACCCGGTCACCAAATTCCCAGGCAGATTAAGACATTCCGAAACGGCGACGAGGAGGTGTCCGAGCTTTATTATGGTCCAGGTGTAAGTCAGCCGCAGTCCCTTTGTTATTATTCCGAGCCGCCAAGACGGCGCGCGGAAAAACCCCTTCTTCCTTCCTGGCAAGCGACTTGCTCATGCCGGAATATTTGGTATTTAAGTTCCCGTAAATTATAATAAAAATTTGGACGCGGGTTCTACTGCGCTACAAACTTATACCGAAAATTCAAACATTCACTTATATCCGAGAATATCCCGCCGCTACACGGTGGCCTTTTCGTTCTTCTCTTAAGGAATACAGAAGAAATTGGGGGAGAACACGTTGACGAGGAAAAGCTTCCCTCAAAAAATTATAAATGTAACGGACGGACGGACGGAGAAGCGTAGAAAGCCGACGTAAAAGATGGCTGCCATGAAAAGGCCCCCCAATACTTGTAGTGAACATGATGATACGATGAACTACACGAAACGAAAGAAATTTACCATTCATTTTGAACGTATAAAAATAAATTGGTAAAAGTTCATGACCTCATTCAGACTTTATTTTTCAAAATAATGAAAAAAAAACAACAACGTTCCGGTACATATTTGTACCCCTCTTCAGGTTTTTATTCTACAAGTTTACTCTGTGAGATATTATTACAATTTCCTTATATTCCTCCCGAGGTTCCTCCACACTTGCGCCTAGTAGCCTATAATACCAATAAATAAAAATTGAGGTGTCTGTCAGTCTGTCTGTCAGTCTGTCTGTCTGTCAGTCTGTCTGTCAGTCTGTCTGTCAGTCTGTCAGTCTGTCTGTCAGTCTGTCTGTCTGTCTGTCTGTCTGTCTGTCTGTCTGTCTGTCAGTCTGTCTGTCAGTCTGTCTGTCTGTCTGTCTGTCAGTCTGTCTGTCTGTCAGTCTGTCTGTCTGTCTGTCTGTCCGTCCGTCCGTCTCGAATAGGCTCCGAAACGGCTCAACGAATTTCAGTGAAAATTTGAAGGGATAAAAACAGAAGATTTAACTTAAATATTCGCGCGTATTTCATTTCAATATATTACAGGAGATGCCATATATATATATATACTACATATTAAAAATATTTCTTCTCGTACGCTTATCCAAGTAACCAAAGATGCGGCTGAAACGATTTCAATAAAAATTTGAGGAAATGAAACTGGTATTTTAATTTAAATTTTCGTGTGTGTGTGTGTGTATGTGTATATGTGCTTCATTTCGATATCTTGCACAGATGAGAAGATATCAATGTTAACATTTATAAATCCATTTGAAATGCCGCGCGAAAAGAGCGGCGGCGTGAAAACCAACTGCGAGTTGTTAGTCCTAGTAGGCGCGTTCCTACACCATTCGTCTCACTTACTGTGTCATTCATTGTAAGCGAAATTTTTGGCAGCATATGCTATATTTTAGTTAATATTTTGCACGTAGACGATACTAAACCAATTGTCCTGCAGTCTTACTCTGTATGGGTATAATTACTTTTTTTTCACTAAAATCGTCGTCTACCCCCCCGCATTATTTAATGACGTAATGTGAGGACAAGTTATATATATATACGTAGCTCTCGAGATGTGTTGGCTGATAATCGAAGATTATATAAGATGAATAATAAATAGTAGTAACATCACACGTCATACTTCAACCTCCTCTGCATGTCAACGCCGACACTAATTGCTTTTTTAATTATCATGTATGTGGCGGTTTTTAATCTGTGATGCGTAGTCCGCCAACCTTCATATTATCTATCTTTCTTCCCAAATTTCACCCTTTCCCTGTAAACTGATATCTTTGTACAGTTGTCAAAAAAAATACAATTATATTACGTAAATAACAAAAACATGCCAGCAAACAAATACAATTAAGATTCAGTTATTAATAAAATACTACTCCAGTTCTAATTAATTAAATTTCTGTCTTTCGGCCACCCTTTACTGTAAGGCAGATAAAACATCTAATTAATTTTTGTTTAATAACATTTTAATTAGTATAAATACAGCGTTTCATCCGTCTTTTGTGTACTGCTTCAGGTAACAAGACACAGAGTTAATAAATTGAATATTAATTTCAAATAAACGAATACTACGTTGAAATTTGAAATAAATTGGAAAATTATCCTTAATATTGTAAAAAAAATTATTTATTCAATATTAATATTGATATAGAAGAAAAATAGGAATGGAAAAAATGTCGACCTGGACCAGGGACTCGAAGAACCCAGGACCTTTTTCTTTCTGCAAAATTGGCTACATGCTTTACCGAGGAGCTTCATTTGAAGTATTTCCACTTCATTTAGATTAATATTTATATTTTTTATTATTTCTATATATCCTGTTACCTGAGTAAATTCACAAAGGCGGATGATTCCTTGTATTTCTAACTAACTACTAGATGTTAGTTGTCGGCCGTATTTTTATTATTTGTTTATGTTCGTGGTCAACCTGACGAGGTTCCACATTCGGGTAGAAACGTGTCTTTTATTTAAATTAGTTGTTTTACAATTTTTATTGCGGTTTTTTTTGGCCTTTCCAACGGCTTTTATCTGAATTATACAGAGGCGAAAAATGACTGACCGCTACAGAATGATTAGAATAATTAGAATGAAGAAATTTAAAAATGGAATATGGAAAAGGAATTAAACTTCAAGAAGAAGAAGAAGAAATAGAAAAAAACCCTACGGTAATATTATGGAAGTCAGAAAAAAAAGACTTGGTATGAACGAACGTGGCCCTGGAGAAAGAGTTCATTCAATGTGAGGATTAATAGAGGGAAAACCAAGGAGGTGGTGATGGAGTGTAGATTGGGAAAACAGTGGAATAACAAAGGCTGTTAGATTGTGGGAAGGGATATTTTTTGAAGGAAGTTAAGGAATTCTGCTACTTGTGGAAGCGTAATAACTAGAGTAGGATAGCAACAGGCAAGGAAGAGGAATTTACTTACGGGTAATATAATTGTGAATATTAGGAAATCGTTGCTAAAAATGTTGCTATGGAGTGTGGCGTTGTAATATGGGGTGCGAACGAGGACGGTAGTAATTCCAGAAAGGAAAAGAATAGAAACCTTTGAAATGTGGTGCTATAGGAGAATGAGATGCTGGGTGGATAAAGTAACTAACCAGAAATTTCTAAGGACAATAGGGGAAGAGAGAGAGAGAGCAATATGGAGTACTTTCAAGGGATAGATTAATAGGCCAAGTTTTAAGACACGAAGGTCTTGTAAAAATTAGCATTAGAGGGAATTGTGTGTGTGGGGTAAGGATAAGAAGGAGAAAAAAGATGGAATTCACCAAGTAGATTATGGAGGATGTGGTAGTTATGCTGAAATGAAACGGCTTGCGCAAGATAGGTTAGCAAGGAGGGTTTGCATCAGACTAGTCTTAGGACTGAATACCACAACAACAACAACAGTCCTGGGATCTCCATCTTTAATATTAAATAACCGGAGTCAATTTAAGACTGAGCTTTATAGTCAGTAAAAGTCTGCTACTTGGGAAGCGTAATAACTAGAGTAGGATAGCAAAGACAGGCAAGGAAGGGGAATTTACTTACGGCTAATATAAGTGTGAATCGTTGATAAAAATGTCGGTTTTGGTTGCGAAACGTGGACGACGTGAGTTGCAGAAAGGAAAAGAATAAAAGCTTTTGAAATGCGGTGCTGTAGGAGAATGAGATGCGTGAGTGGATAGAATCACAAACGAGGAAACAATATGGAGGACGTTGACCAAGAGAAGGGATAGATTAATAGGCAACGATTTAAGACATGAGGGTCTTGTAAAATTAGCATTAGAGGGAAATGTGTGGGGGGGTAAGAACAGAAGAGTGAGGCCAAGGATGGAAGCCGGTAAGCAGATTAGTGGGATGTAGTAGTTATTGGGAATTGAAAAGGGGCTTGCGCAAGATAGTCTAGCACGGAGCGTGTTGCAGGAGACAAGTTTTATGAATGAATACAGCGACAAGTAGAATCAGTAACGAGGAAGTTATAAACAGAATAGGGGGAAGAGGGAACAATATGGAGGACCAAGAGAAGGGATAGATTAATAGGCCACGTTTTGAGACATGAGGGGGTCTCTCTCTTGAAATTAACATTAGAGGAAAGTGTGTGTGGGGTAAGAACAGAAGAGGGATGATGCGCTAAGTAGATTAGGGAGGAGGATGTGGGATGTGCTGGTTATGCGGATATGAAACGTCTTGCGCAATATAAGTTTTGCATGGAGGGTTGCACCAGACCAGACTTAGGACTGAATACCACAACAACAACAACAACTTTCATATCGCTTTTGTTGCCTTAAGGGAACCGGTCCGTGAAACTTTTGAAAAAGTCATTATATGAAGTACAATTCATTCCGGTCAGTTTGATATATGGTTTGTATATGTTCCGATATTTTAAAGTGCATGAAAAATAGGGTTTTAAAGTATTTTGGGACACGCCTATTTCAAGCGTCTGTCTTACCATATGTGTGTTTATATTTTACTTAAAAAAAATAGAATTAGTGAAAATGTTTGGATGTCCTTGTGGAAAGCAGCAAAAACAGTTTGCCACTTCCTATGATGGAAGAAGTGAAACCTATATATATAGGGTTAACTCAAAACCCAAACGAATCTTTTAACAATTGTGTATGGATGGGAACTCATTCCAAAAAAAAACGTATTTGTTGCAATGACAACTTTGAAGGTTGGACTACTGTGCAGTTATATGTTTTAATAATGGTTCTTCTAAAAGGCTTTGATGTTTTTGAACATTTGGGTATAACAAATCAGCTGCAGAGGTGACCAAGGAAGCTACAACATAACCAGGAAAAGAAAGAAGGAACCAGAAACATGAGATTATGACCCTGGAATGTTTTAAAATTAAAATATGCAACTCTAAAACTTCTTTTTCATTTTCCCATTTTTTCTTTTTTTGTATAGTTAGGTACCAATATCTCCTAAACGGCTAAATCTATTTAAATTAAATTTTTGAATACAGCTTCAAAACATATTTATCTGCAATAAAGACTTCAGTAACATTGAATATCATTATAATTATTACTTTAATATCATGAAGATTAATAAAAAATTATCCTTTTTTAGCATATCTTGATTGTTTTTTTTTAATTTCTTTGCCAAAACAACGAAAAGAGTAAGTCTCTCAGAATTTCCTACATAAACAGAATAGAATAAAAAAATAATTAAAGTCCTACAGCTTTGGTTTACGTCACAGCACGTAGTACCTAATCATACAGAAGAAATTTTTTTTTTTTACCTTTCATTCCAACTTATGTTCCGTCAACACTATTCGCTTAAATCAAATAAAACTTCATCAATATAATAAAAATACGGTTATACATAACTGTGCTAAATTTAAATTAAATATCTCTGAAACTTTCAGAGATACAAAAATAAAGTTACATGAGTTTCAAGGAGCTTAACTTCACAGACAGGTTCCCTTAAGAGGGATTGAAGTAACTATGATGGGGAGGGGGGTGGAGTGGGGAAACCAGAGACACTCTATATTCTGATATATTATGATGATGGTGGTCTTTGTTAGGTTATACGAGTTTTCCAATGTTGACTCGCGTGTTTCCTAATTTCCCTATAATAGCATGACATTAAAGGGGTTGGACATCCTCCCTGCGTCCTTGGGACACGCGAACTCTCGTTCTTCACGTGAAAAGTCCTCTGAGAAGGCTTTTAACCACATTAGCTTCGTGCCAAGAAACGCGGTTCCCCAACATGGCCGACACAAGTTGGGAAAAGCTCCGTCCTAGGCGCGATGCTGCACAATTTCTGCACGTAACGGTACATTGCAGAGTTGTGATAAACTCCACTGAGGAGCTTTCGACACACATTTAACCTCGAGTTTTAAAATAAACCGCTCCTTCCACGAAATACACGCAGAGGTTCTGTAAAAAAAAAATAACAACACGTCAATTACACAGCAGAGATTTCTATACACACATGCCGTCAAATCCTTCGATCTTTTGGTAATGATATTTATTCAATTAATTAATGGCGATACTCGACGTCCTCTGAATGCGAAATTCTCCATTGGCGACAGTAAGACGGCAATTACACGCGCGCGCGCCATCAGGCGCCTATTTGTGCGGCGAGGAGTGACCCTAAGCGCGAGGAAATCGTGAGTTTCGCCGGATTTTAAGGGACGCTTTTATCAGCCCAGGGCCGTTCAACCCTTCTGAAATTTAGAAAGGCCGCTTCTCCCTCCACGAAAAAATGAATAAAACCTGGACACAAATGCTACCTGTAACAAACTGTTACCGATTTTGAAGGTGACAGGATTAAAATATCGAGAGAGAGAAAAAAAGACTTGTCTATAACCTCTACTGAAGGCAATTAGAATTGAAGGGCAAGAAAATTAAGTCAAAAAAAATCAAGAAAGGAGTAAGACAAGAATATCCATTATCCATTGGAACTTGTATATATATAGACCAGGCGATGACGAAAGTTAAAACGGAACATGGAAAAGGAATCATACCGAAAGGAGAAGTAATAAAAATTCTAAGCTTTGCCGATGATATTGTAGTATTAGGGGAGTCAGAAGGAGAGACTTGGAAACCGCAATAAATGGCATAAACGTGGTCCTGGAAGGAAGAGTACAACATGATGATTAAAAGAGGGAAAACCAAGATTTAGATTTATTGTTGTTTCCATTAATCCTCGATTGAGGAAATAGGATACGTCATACATTAAAAATTAAAAATGAACAAAATAAAGTAAATAATTAAAGACAAATAAACTTAAAATAAATTAGTAAAAGAAAGTAGTGTATATAGACAAAAGTCAATATAAACACAACACAGGGACACACACACTGGGAAACACAAACAAGCACACACTGAGGAACACGCAATGGAGTTTTAACTACTTGGACCAGGATGGAAACTGTCCTTGCTCCAGCAGCAGCAGCTATATACATGAAACAAACAAACAAAAGAGCAGAAAAAACTGAATAGAAATTTTAAGATATGTGATGTGCTATTTTACAAGGTTGGCAGCAGCTCATTCAACACTTGCAGCAGCAGGAACCTTGATTTAAATACTAGAAGGACGATTAAGAAAATCCTGTACCACAGAGTAAAACAGCAGCAGCGCCGCCATTTAAAAGAATAGTTTTACTCTGCTTCACGAAGCTTTATAACCTCTGGAGGAAGGAAGGAAGGCTGTTGTATAAAATTATCCCCGGGGGTATTGTGAATACTTTTCTGGTGTAGAGAGAACAAGGGCGATGCTTGTCCGACCTTAGAGCTGAACCTCTGATTTCTAGTCACGCGCGTATTCATGAAACTCGCCATTTGTTTGAAACAAATTAGTGTTTCGCTTTACAAACTTTAATATTTCATGAATATATACACAGGCTTGGTAAAGTAAGTATTTGCAAACTTTTGAAGAAAGGTTTGCAATTAGAAGCTTTCGACCACTGGGGCCACAGCCATCTGTTTTGGAATTTGATTGGGGGCTGTGTGTCATGTGATCCGCCATCCGCCCTCATGGTGGGGGTATGTTCATTGTTGGTCTAAGTAAGGACGTGATGAAAAAATCAGTCACTGCGGAATGAGCCACTGAACAAGTAGAAGAATGTTAGGACAGTGCGTGTTAGTTGAGCCACGTCACGAGAGAACCGGTCAGTTGGGAATTGATGTTGGAAGGTGGAAAGGATTATAGAGGAATCAGCTACTGGCGAAAGAAGTCCGGAAGAAGAAGGAAATTACCGGAGATGAGAAAGTGGATTGTAGTCGAAAATGGAACTTTGAGTAGGGAGGTGTAGAGGAGATGAGAGAGAGAGGAATTGTGCAGTAGGTGACGGAGATTCTAAGAAGCTGGATAAGAGAGAGTGTGGTACTTGTACCACGGCGGCTAGAAAATATTCTGACCATAGGATAAGAGAAGAGTTGGTCGCTAGCGAGAAAAGTTTGTCTCGAACCTGGAGACAAATTGAGAGAAGACAGCAGCAGGTGGAAGTCTGTTAACCTTAATACGCTCGAATAAAGGGGGCGATGAATTCCTATTTTCCTGGAAGGAAGCCAGGTAACCGAGCCGGAGCCAACAAAGGAAGCAGCCGCCCTCATAAACACGGATACCAGTTGTGTCAGTGCCAATAAATGCATCAAAATGCTTAATGACTATCTGCAAAAAAATCCCCCCACATTTATGTCCTGTATTAGATTGACCTCGCCGAACTACTTGTGGCATATTGATGGATCCCACATTTGTATTTACCTATATTTGTTTTAATAAATTTGATTCGTTTAATGTTAAAGTAATAAATTTGTACAATTATAGTACGGATCGTAATGTTAAGAATTGAACAGAAGAGAAAAATATTGGCCGAGAAAAGATGGAGGAGGAAAATATTTGTACCAGAGGTGCGAGAGGTGGAAAGAAAAGGAAAATATGGAATTGAGGGAAAACGTACAAACAACCCACCAGATGCGGTGGTTAAAATTAAGCAGGGGAGAATAAGATGGGCCTACGGCGTGTACAAAAAAAATGCCAGAAGCACACCCGGGTCAAAAAAATAAAGAGTTCACGCAAATACCAGACGGGGAAAGAACAGAGAAGACGGCGGATTAAAATGACGCGGAGTTATTAAAGAGAAGAAAGGCAGAGGATAAAAGGGAACGAAGGCAACTGATAAAAGGAGGCCAAGGACGACCATCAACGAATCCATATACAAAATTTGAGAAATTTGAAGCAGAACAGATGACGAAACGTTGTACTTTTTCCTTTTTGACTCTATTATTGACTGTCGGATTATCAGCAACTAATTTTCCAACATTTAGAGAAAAAAAAAGAGGTAATTATAAAAGTAAATCATAATAATACTTATTGTTGGAGGGTCGTTGCCCCTGGAAAGGTGGACGGCTGGAAAAGGAAATATTTACAAGTATATAGTGTGCTGATGTTGTATCCAGTCCTAAGACTGGTCTCCCTCTGTGCTAACCTATATTGCGCAAGCCTTTTCATTTCCGCATAACTACCACTAACTTAGTTCTTACTAAGGCCACTCCTTCTACTCTGTTGAAGAATTTATGAAGCTGAATGTATCATCATAGGGGTAGATATTTATAATTATGTAAGAACATTATTAGAACACTAATTTTTTAGTATAGGATGTAAAAATATTTATCAATTTTATATATAAGGTACAAATTGTATGTCTTCTGTATAGAACTTAAGAAAATCTTATTATAAGTTAAAAATTAATGAATAGTTACAGTATATTCTAATATTAATAAAGCAACCTAACTATGTAAAATCTCTGACTCGTGTTCCACATCATCCTTGAAGCTTGTGCTTGCTTCTCTATAGGAGGATCTATGGAATATGATTTTATACTTATACATCCTACATTGTCTCTAATCTGTTTTGCGTATTCCATCCTTGGTCTCCCTCTTCTGTTCTTACCCCCACACACACACACTTCCCTCTAACGCTAATTTTGAAAATTCCTCGTTCCTTACCACTTGGCCTATTAATCTATCCTTTCTCTTGGTCAACGTCCTCCATATTGTTCGCTCTTCCCTTATTCTGTTTAGAACTTCCTCGTTAGTGATTCTATCCACCCACTCATCTCATTCTCCTTTAATAGCACCACATTTCTCTGCAACTCCTGTCGGCCACATTTCGCACCCATAGAACAACGCCCACGGTCCATACCAACATTTCCTAATATTCAGACTTATATTAGCCGTAAGTAAATTCCTCTTCCTTCCTTGCCTGTCCTTTGCTATCCCTACTCTAGTTATTACGTGTCTGCCCAAGTAGCAGAATTCATTAACTTCCTTCAAAATGTCCCCCACCCAAATCTAACAGCTTGTGTTATTCCACTGTTTCCCCATACTACACTCAATCGCCTTGGTTTTCCCTCTATTAATCCTCACGTTGAACTCTTTCTCCAGGGCCACGTTCATACCAAGTCTTTTTCTGACTTCCATAATATTACCGTAGGGTTTTTATTTCTTCTCCTTGAAGTTTAATTCCTTTCCCATATTCCACTTTTTAAATTTCTTCATTCTAATTAATCTAATCATTCTGATAGTAGTAATTTTTCGCCTCTGTATAATTCAGATAAAAAATTCGTGCCATTTATTATGGTGCTTTTCCGCTAATACTACAAAATATCCCTCTTCTGTTCACTTTCCTTCCTCCAATCCCTCGTGTCTCACTCAAGCCGTGTCCCTTCAAAGTCTTCCATGTTGTTTCTCTCTCTCTCGAGTAGTAGTATTGTTATGACGCTGAGCTGCGATGACGTCATAAAGTAGGAATCAGGGCCGTCCGCCATTTTTAATCCTAGTGTGCTTCGCAGTGTAGAACGTCGAAAGTGTTTCTCTTTTTCTGGTGTGATTAATTTTCCATCAGCAACGTGGTTGTGCTGTGCAGCTGTAAACTGCAGGAATTCTACCCGGAAAAATGATTATTTCGGTTTTTCCAAAAGAATCAATTCGAAGGAAACGAAGGATTATAAAAATTGTCCGAGAGACAACCAACTGGAATCCTGGCAACCCTGGAGAATATCTACGTCACGTTAACTTCTTGTTTGTATTTAAATTACTTAGCTCCATTATTGAAGCGTCACTCAAACTTTCAAGTTTACTTAACTTTATTTTTTTTAGAAAAGAAAAACATACGTCATACGTAACTTTCTAGAAGCAAAAAAAAAGAAGAATCTTCTATCTGCGCACGTGTTTATTCTCTTGCCAAAGATATATTAATATGAAGTTTATCTCTCAAGTACAGAACTTTAAAATAAAAGTCATTTGTCACTTTAATACCAACTTTGTAATAATTAGTTTGTATTTTTATGTTAACTTATTCTAACTAAAAATTAAAATACCCTTTTTTTTTATAAGCAACTAAAAGTATATATTTTTTAGTTTTTACCACATGTGGTGTATATTTTAAATCTTTTAGATGTATTAATTTAATTAAAATGTTATTACGGTGGTTTCCGCTAATACTCCAAAATATCGTCGACTGACCGTCGAGGGTTTTTATTTCTTCTTCTTCTTGAAGTTTAATTCCTTTCCCATATTCCACTTTTTGAATTTCTTCATTCTAATTAATCTAATCATTCTGATAGTAGTCATTTTTCGCCTCTGTATAATTCAGATAAAAAATTCATGCCATTTATTATGGTGGTTTCCGCTAATACTACAAAATATCGTCGGCTGGCCGTAGGTTGGTTTTTTTTATATCTTCTCCTTGCAGTATGATTCCTTTCCCATATTCCGTTTTAACTGTCTTCATCCCCTGTTCTATATATACGTTAAACAGCATGGGCTACAGACTGCTGCTGCATGATCCTCGGCTTACAGGTATATGTAACCTTGAGTGGAGGCAACTTTTACATATTTAGAGCTACGTAGGAAACTCTTTTTTTTTTCTTCAATTTTTTCGGACATTAATTATTGTGTTCTTTTTATAATAAATAGATATTTGTTCGCGTAAAACCTTAAATATTTTTTAAATATCAACATCATATAGTAATGTACTCTGTATCATCTATAACGGAACCGTAGCATTCTACAAAGGATCTAACGTTTCGTGACACTTCAGGTCTAAATTATGGCCAGCCTAAATTTCCCCCCCCCCTTTTTTTACATTTGGCCATCATCACTGGTTTAAGGGAAACCTTATTAGAAGGGCTTATATGTTGTTGCTGCTCGTGCAATTCCAGGAATATAAACTCGGAATCCGGCTGCTTTAACCAATCACACTATTCCATCAGGTATATAGTAAGGAGGTCGTCACCTACCTGATGCAGGTTTTCTAGGATGATTTTCCCTGCATCATCTCCTTTTAGGTGAAACACCACGTGGGTAGGATCCTTAAACCCATAGCCCCTAGTCAGTCATCTACCCTTTTAATTCCCTTCGTAGTGGTTGTTATGAGTAAATGAAAAGACTTGCGCAAGATATGTTAGCAAGGAGGCTTGCATCAGACCAGTGTTAGGACTGAATAACACACCTAGATATATATATATATACATATATGGTACCACACTTTCGGGATAATTGAAACGCTTCCTTTCTCTCTCTCTCTCTCATTATATATATATATATATCCCTATGCCGACCTTCACCTATTTTAGGAGGTATATGTACCGGGGTCAAAGACCTTGGGCATAAGGCAAGAGTTGTCCGCTGATCCCATTGGATCAGTCGACCAACTGCCTCCTGAAACTGGTGGAGACACGGAGAAGGGAATGCTGCGTCCCCACAGCAAACTCGTCTCCCGTCATTCACAGGGAAGGGCGTGAGAATAGTACCACTCAATGCCCGACCTACCTGATGCAGGTTTTCTAGGGTTTTCCCTGCATCATCTCTTTTTAGGTGAAACACCGTAAGGGTAGGATCCTTAAACCATAGCCCGGGGGCCCTAGTTAACCCTTGCTTGGCTACCTTGCTCTACCTTCCGCATCCCCCCTTTTCAATTACCTTCCTATGCTATTAAAGGGGAGTTGCCTGTTTCAGGATCACCCTCATGTAGCCTGTTAACCAAAAAAAAATGTTGCCTGATTGTGTCGGGAATACCTCTTGCACTCTCTCTGTTTTTTTTATCAAAGTTCTCATATGCCGAGACACCTTCACCTATTTTAGGAGGTATATGTACCGGGGTCGAAGACCTTGGGCATATGGCAAGAGCTGTCCGCTGATCCCATTGGATCAGTCGGCCAACTGCCTCCTGAAACTGGTGGAGACACGGAGAAGGGAATGCTGCGTCCCCACAGCAAACTCGTCTCCCGTCATTCACAGGGAAGGGCGTGAGAATAGTACCACTCAATGCCCGACCTACCTGATGCAGGTTTTCTAGGGTTTTCCCTGCATCTCTTTAGGTGAAACACCGTGTGCGTAGGATCCTTAAACCATAGCCCGGGGCTCTAGTTAACCCTTGCATGGCTACCTTGCTCTACCTTCCGCATCCCCCTTTTCAATTCCCTTCCTATGCTATTAAAGGGGAGCTGCCTGTTATCCCCCTCCCCTCCTCCTCCTTGAAAGGACCAACAGGCCATCTTGAGCGGCGTAGCTTTAAACTGCTCGTCTTTCCAGAGAATTTAACGTGGCTGTTGCTGTTATTGGTCTGTCCCGTGCTGCAGAGCAACAAGAGATAAGCACGTGCCAGAGAGTAACGATGTTTTTCGTCACATGCCCATGGTAGCTTTTATGGCGCCACTGTCACAACTACAACAGATAAAAAAACACACCAAATTCGCAAGTCCAGCCTCCTCCTCCTCCTCTTCCACCATATAAAATGGCGTGTAGAGCGGCACGTGCGGATAAACAGCAGGGTGCCCGGCGATGCCCTGTGCTACGTTGCCGTCCGCCATTTTTAATCTTTACGGAACTGCTGTTCAACATGTCAGTTGAAATACATTAAATATTTGCAGGTTGATTTTTTATGTAATTAACTTAAATAATGAATAAATGCATGACCGAACCAGAGTACATAAATTTTAATTTTCTCAATGATTATCTCAACTCAAGTTTTTAAAATTTTAATTAATAAAATCGAAAATTGAAGTCAAAATTTGGTGGTTACTATGTACCTGATGGAATAGTGTGATTGGTTAAAGCAGCCGGATTCCGAGTTATATATTCCTGGAATTGCACGAGCAGCAACAACATATAAGCCCTTCTAATAAGGTTTCCCCTTAAACCAGTGATGATGGCCAAATGTGAAAAGAGAGGGGGGGAAGAAAAAAAATGAATAGGCTGGCCATAATTTAGACCTGAAGTGTCACGAAACGTTAGTTAGATCCTTTGTAGAATGCTACGGTTCCGTTATAGATGATACAGAGTACATTACTATATGATGTTGATATTTAAAAAATATTTAAGGTTTTACGCGAACAAATATCTATTTATTTTATAAAAAAACACAAATAATTAATGTCCGAAAAAATTGAAGGATAAAAAAAAATTCCTACCTAGCTAAATATGTAAAAGTTGCCTCCACTCAAGGTTACATATACCTGTAAGCCGAGGATCATGCAGCAGCAGTCTGTAGCCCATGCTGTTTATATATATAGAACAGGCGATGAAGGCAGTTAAAACGGAATATGGGAAAGGAATCATACTGCAAGGAGAAGAAATAAAAACCCTACCCTTACCGATGATATTGTAGTATTAGGGGAGTCAGAAGAAGACTTTTAAACCATAATAAATGGCATGAACGTGATCCCGGGCAAAGAGTTGAAAAGGAGGAATAAGAAAGGGAAAACCAAGGTGATGGAGTGTAGTATGGGAAACCGCGGAATAAATAGGATACTACAGACAAGGAAGAGAAATTTACTTACGGCTAATATAAATATTAGGAATGTTGGTATGGAGTGTGCCGTTATGAGAACGGTAGGAGTTGCAAAAAAAAACAACAGAGTGCGAGGCATTCCCGACATAATCAGGTCACTCTGGGGTCAAGCGTCCTGCTCCTCGTACAGAGATCCTCCCATTTCTTTTTTTGGGTTAACAGGCTATATATGAGGGTGATCCTGAAGCAGGCAACTCCCCTTTAATAGCATAGGAAGGGACTTGAAAAGGGGGGATGTGGAAGGTAGAGCAAGGTAGCCAAGGGTTAACTAGGGCCCCCGGGCTATGGTTTAAGGATCCTACCCTAGTGGTGTTTCACCTAAAGAGATGCAGGGAAAACCCTAGAAAACCTGCATCAGGTAGGTCGGGCATTGAGTGGTACTATTCTCACGCCCTTCCCTGTGAATGACGGGAGACGAGTCTGCTGTGGGGACGCAGCATTCCCTTCTCCGTGTCTCCACCAGTTTCAGGAGGCAGTTGGCCGACTGATCCAATGGGATCAGCGGACAACAGCTCTTGCCATATGCCCAAGGTCTTTGACCCCGGTACATATACCTCCTAAAATAGGTGAAGGTGTCTCGGCATATGAGAACTTTGATAAAAAGTACCCAGAGAGAGAGAGTGCAGGAGGCATCCCCGACATGATCAGGTGAGCCCCATTGGGGCCCTGATCTTTATATAAGATGCCTCAATGATTTGCAATGCGACTTATAAAACAATTTTCTTACTTAGTAACTACATTAATGTAAAGAAATTAATTACTTTTGCCTTAAAATAACGTTTTTATTTAAATGACACATTTTTCTTTCCGCGAATGTGGCACGAGATAAGGGAGTTTACTTTTTAGTAACAGAAAAATATACGTCTTTTGGTGTTCTCAATTCGGTGAAGGTTGTTTCCCTGCTAAGGGCAGTGCTCTAGGTACAGGTTTCTCCTGCTTTGCTCTTGTGCTCCAGAGGCTCTGACCTGACTGTACTGTATTATCCCGGGCTTGCAATGACGACGGCGACGGTGACGAGTTGGTTTAGGTCAGGAACAGTTCAAGTAATCCGCGGAGAGAGGCCGCTGCTGCTGCTGCTGCTCGCGGTGGAGGAGATCCTTGACCTGTGGTGACGTGCACGACAGCTTATCTCCTCCTCCTCCTCTGATAGGGATAAGGAGGACATTGCTGCCTCCAGCTCGGACGCCACTGTCCACTTACAATTGCATCAGCATTTCTAGTCTGTCCAACCCACGGTCTTACTTCTTCACAGTTAGCGGAGGTCCGCTAATTAATTAATTAAGTAAAAAAAGAAAAAGCGCATAAGAAACACAGATGATTCAAACTTTGCGGATAGGTTTAGAAAAGTTTGCGCTGTCTGTCTTTTGCCAAATTTTCAGACCATTGAAAGCGACAGTTTGATAATCTATGAGATGTCAAAAGCCGAGAAAGAAAGAGAAAAACGCCGTGATTTTTTTTTTCAAGTTTCTTTGCCATAATGCATGTATAAAATGCTTTAATAATAAATTTTACATTTACATTTCGTGAAAATGGCATTAAATTCTGCGTAAAATGAGACCTTTTACAATAACGTAGGTCATTCCGAATAACTCTGGGGCCCCTCTCTACTATTTTTGACAGTGACGACAGTAGTCCCGCCCCCCTCCTCCCCTCCCTCTCGCGCACGTGATTGGTGCGCATCTTGGTCACTAAATATCAAACAATTGGATGGCCTTGTACGGACTTTATTCTAAAAAAAAATTTCCTCGTGACAACGTTTCGGAACGTTTTTATGCCTTTTTTTTCAGTTGTTTGTTCCTCCCTGTAGAGGAAAACTTTACAGTGACGACAGTAGTCCCGCCCCCCCTCGCGCACGTGATTGGTGCGCATCTTGGTCACTAAATATCAAACAATTGGATGGCCTTGTACGGACTTTATTCTAAAAAAAAAATTTCCTCGAAACAACGTTTCGGAACGTTTTTATGCCCTTTTTTCATTTGTTTTTTTTCCTCCCCTGTAGAGGAAAACTGTACAGAAAATTAACCCTAGGGGAGTGAAAGTAAAAAAAAAATTTTTTTTTTCAGTTTATTGCAAACTTCACCACCGTATGTCCCTTTAATTACAATGGCGTTGGAAGAACATTTTAAGACAATTTACTGGCCTTTTACTGGTTTCATTCTTTAAATATCTTTAAATTCAATTATTTGCTGTAAATATTTGCACTATAGGAATAAAAACCTGAAGAAGTCGTAGAAATATGCCGGAACGTCGTTGCTAATTAAATTTAAAGAATAAACTCTGTAAAAGGTCATTAATTGTTTTACTCTATACAGCAGACGTTAAATTTAAACATTTTAATTATAAAATATTTAACGTCAGATTGAGAAATGTTACCTGTAAGAAACTGTTACCGATTTTGAAGGTGACAGGATTAAAATATCGAGAGAGAAAAAAAAGACTTGTCTATAACCTCTACTGAAGGCAGTCAGCGGTAATTAGAATTGAAGGGCAAGAAAATTAAGTCAAAAATCAAGAAAGGAGTAAGACAAGAATATCCATTATCCATTGGAACTTGTATATATAGACCAGGCGATGACGAAAGTTAAAACGGAACATGGAAAAGGAATCATACCGAAAGGAGAAGTAATAAAAATTCTAAGCTTTGCGGGATGATATTGTAGTATTAGGGGAGTCAGAAGGAGAGACTTGGAAACCGCAATAAATGGCATAAACGTGGTCCTGGAAGGAAGAGTACAACATGATGATTAAAAGAGGGAAAACCAAGATTTAGATTTATTGTTGTTTCCATTAATCCTCGATTGAGGAAATAGGATACTACGTCATACATTAAAAATTAAAAATGAACAAAATAAAGTAAATAATTAAAGACAAATAAACTTAAAATAAATTAGTAAAAGAAAGTGTGTATATAGACAAAAGTCAATATAAACACAACACAGGGACACACACACACTGGGAAACACAAACAAGCCACACACACACTGAGGAACACGCAATGGAGTTTTAACTACTACTTGGACCAGGATGGAAACTGTCCTTGCTCCAGCAGCAGCAGCTATATACATGAAACAAACAAACAAAAGAGCAGAAAAAACTGAATAGAAATTTTAAGATATGTGATGTGCTATTTTATAAGGTTGGCAGCAGCTCATTCAACATGGTGCCGGGATCATAATATTGTCCCAAAATTTGCAAGAACGCCATAACAAAAACCCCTGCTAGTGACTCGGCACCATCAGTTCACCTGAAGAAGATGGCAGAGCAAGCCATGGAAACGTTGTGTACAAACTTTATACTTACCCGGTTGAAAACCCGAGAATTGTTCATGAATAATATGCACCGGCAAAGCCCACGTTCTACCATTTTTATTATTTTTCATGCAACCGCGTCACAGAAGTCATATACTTCAAGCAACCCGCCAAAGAGTTTTGATGACATTTATTGCCAACTTAACAACGTGTTATCCGCGTGTGATTCTCTAGCAATTAGCCAGAGATAAATGCCCACTATTATCTCAAGTAGACCAACAAGAGCGGAACAAACAAACAAACACTCGGGCAAAATCCCTACAAGAATAACAGTGCTTTTGCGCAAAATAACGAGAACCAGTATCGGAAATATAAAGCACAAGGTTCTACGAGTTTCACTAACCCCCATAATAATATGCCATGGAGCGTAATACCCAGGAAAAACAGAGAAGAAGAAGAAAAAACTACTGTTCTCAAAGCAAATCGATCGTGGGAAAACATAAAAGTTCCGAGATTACGGAATAACCTTTACAATTGCAAAACAAAGTAGTTTGAAAGAACTTTGAAAGAGTATTTTGTAAATAAAATAGTATATAAGTTAAATTGTAAAACTGATTAATTAAAATTATTTCTGTTAACGTGTATTTAATAAACTTGACGATTTCCCATATTGAATTTATGTAATTGAGTGGAAATAAATCTATTCCCATCTTACCTCAGCTAGATTGCTTAAAACTCATTTCCTAATACAATTTCAGACATCAACTACCTGTGATTAATAATAGTTAAAAAAAATTAAATTACAAACTTTCAACACTTCCAAAAAATAAGAAGAATCTCTTTGTTGTTATTAACATGGCGAAAACTTTGTCAAAAAAAAGCAAGATTAGACTTGTTTATATCAACGAAATGCAATCAAAGTACTGTCCAGTTCATTTGTACTGATAACAATCCCCCCCCCCTTTTCACTGTGGGCCATACATTGGCCCCTTTACTTTAACATGTTGGCCACCTTTGGTGTGAGGAGGAAACATCTCCCAAAGCCTACCTTCAGCAATATCAACCAGTACAAGCCGACCCCTCCACCTACTCTGTGGTGTAGAGGGCCGATGAACATCTATATCTACAGTCAATGTGGACTCGCAGAGTCCAAACAATACATTTCACCCATATCTCGTTGCTATTGTCCTCTTCAGAACGTTTCCCATTATGGAATGAACACTGGTGTAGCAGAGGGCACGATATCTCCAGATGACCCGTTGGAACATAAAGATTCCTCATCAGTGCTTGAATTGTTCACATAATTCTTGTCGGATGATTTAACAAAGTTTCTTTTTCTGTCGGGATGGCTCCGGTTCTTGCCCTAAAAATTCATTTTGTCTGTTCCTTACTGAGGTTAGGGAGAATGGGTTGGAACAGATGATGCTCCTGGTTGGTTTTCTGCGCCTATTGGAATTCTTGTTCTTAACCAAACTGCTTTGAAGATGGATAAACAGTTCTTGTGGTTTCCAACCGGGTTAAATTAAGCTGGTATTCCATATAACAAGACTCTTCATATTGGACTCTCCATATCTTCAAGGCCTGTGGAACTATTTCTTGAAGCAGAAGTGTTACTCTTGATGTCAATAAATTTAGAAGAAAGACAAGAATGGGAAAAGGTCGACCGGACCAGGGACTCAAACCTTGGACCTCTCATTTCTGCAACTCCTACTGTCCACATTTCACACCCATATAATGCACACTCCATACTAATATTTGTAGCATAGATTTCCTAATAATCATACTTACATTACCTTTAAGTAAATTCGTCTTCCTGGCCTGTGCTATCCTACTCTAGTTATTACTCTTCCCAAGTAGCAGAATTCCTGAACTTCCTTCAAAATATGCCTTCCCAATCTAACAGCCTTTTTTATTCCACTCTTTCCCACCTTGGCTTCCCCTCTATAATAATCATATTCCGTAGATCCTGTAAAGAAGCTAAGCTTCAAGGATGTGTGAATGAGTCAGGGGCTGTGTACATTTATTACATTATTTTATTTTATAAAAGAAAAATATACTTATAACAAATTTTTGTATTATAAACTATTATAAATTACTCTTCTCCGATTCTTCTATAAATTCCTTTATTGAATAGAAGGAGGAGTGGCTAAGCAAAAATGAACATAATTCAGTGTTAAATTTACCTTGATTATCATTGGTCAACAACTGTTTAATTCTGTGCTGACTGCAGTCACGTGTTGAAGATGGATTATCCCTGAATAATGCACACCTTCCTTTCTGTGCAATTGACAATGTTTTACATTTTTTATACAGATTATTTTTGTTCCTTGTATTGAAGGGATGAATATCAGTATTATTCAAAAATAAGTGCCTATTTGTGATTAAAAATAACATCAATGAATAAATGTATTGGCACGTCAAAGTGAAAATACCTAACTTATTGAACAGAGAAGTTGGTGTGAGGAAACCTGCCTCACATATTGCTCTAATAACACGTTTTTGACTAATAAAAATCTTATCTACGCCTACGGAGTTGCCCCAAAATATAATACCATATGATAACCTTCATATTGAACACTTTCTCTATGACCATGTTCATGCCATTTATTATGGTTTCCAAGACTTCTTCTGACTCCCCTAATACTACAATATCATCAGCAAAGCACAGGGCTTTTGTCTCCTTTTAACTTTCTTTATTGCCTGTTCTATATATATAAAATAAACAGCATGGGTGACGACAGATTGCAACTCTGTTTTACTCCTTTCTTGATTTCTGCTTTCTTTTCTTGAAAAACCCTTTTAGATTCAAAATTACTTTGTCACAAATTCCAATGAACCTTCAGATTTATGAGTAGGAATACATTTAAAATCGCTGAGAAACACAAATACGTTGTTCCCCTTCATGTGGTTCAGAGTGGTTTAATTGTGTATAACTTCCTGGTACAGAGTCTTTCCTGATTACTATAAGCAATTTACTGCCTTTGATTGGCTGTAAATGGAGTAATACTGAGACTGTTTTAGATCATTTAAAAGTTATACGTACCTTAACTGCATTTTTATGAGTTCAATACATTTGCATTTTTTTGTCATAACTAATACAATTGTTTTTGATTTTTACAGATATCTACAACAGAGAGGAAGCAGCAACAAGCAAAGAATTAGAATGTAAAACTTAGTAAATGAAATGACCTCTACAAACAAAGAGTCTCGGATTGTGTAGTTGAAAAATTATATAACACACTTAAATTGATTTATATCAACAACAACAACAAAAATGTTAACACGTAAAGTTTTGGCAAGGAGGGAAACTTACAGAGCAATCCTCCAAGCGGCAAAAAAACTGAGCACGTCGACTCCAAATCCGTACGTGGAGAAGATGGTGGCACCTTCTTCACGATGGTCAGTTCCCGATAATGAAATCCCAAACATTGTGAAATCACAATTTCCAGATGTAGAAATTCCAGAAATACACCTGCATGAATATATTCTGCAGAACACTGATATGTGGCCGGATAAGACAGCCATGGTAGGTACCCGACAAACTTTATCTTCATAAAAATTACTCACGACAGGACCTTCGTTCCACGTAATGTAAACTTTGGTAAAATGTAACCAATTTGTGAAGGTGGAGTTAGAAGTTCACAGAAATACTTTGTTTAAAAATAATATGAACATTTTCAAAAAAAAAAATTCTTGAAGTACTCGTTGGCTCAGCTGTACTGGGACAGTATCACGAATTTCAATTGAAATGAATACTTTAAACTAGAATGGCATATATGCACATTGCTTTAAGGCAGAAATATCAGATGTTTAAAGTAGAAAATTGGTACAAAAATGTAGGAGGTCGATGGCACGTCGAGGAGATGAGAAAAAGAGATGGACGAAATGGTCGAGGTGAATGACAATATTATGAATAGCTTAGGTTTTATGAAGATAAAACATGTCTCCATAGATGACTGTGCATCAGAGTTAACTTGGTCAAAAATTCATAGACTTATTTTATGCTATTCGTGTTTACCTATAATGGTCACTATTAATTCAAAAACTTTTGTTTGCCTAAGAATTATTCCTCCACTTAGATTATTGACCCATTCAACTCGTATGACGTGACATTCACGTCATTCGGAACTAGGATTTTAAATCCGTTGACGTGAACAGAGGACACTTGTGTTAGCTTGCTTGTTTTCTTGTAACATTAAGAGTGATTTTCATTCATTAGCTTACTTTTCATAAACATTTAAGTGTGAAAATACATTCTTACAGTGTGTTTACATACACAGTATTTAAATCAGAGTTGATTGGGTTAAGATTCCATTCTGGTAATCAATTTATATAATAATTAACTTGTGTAATTCAATATTGACCCAATTAACCTTCCACGTTTTTAATGTTTGATTGAGAAGTAAAAACTTATTGTTTGTGAAAAATGGAATCAAAGTTATACAGTGAATCAAATGGCAGGATAATGGGGTACAAATGTACCAACATGTAGAAAAAATTTGCATCTAATTAATGATTATAATTTTAATGGCAAAAAAATTACATTTGTGACAGCCTTTTTTTAAAAAAACCAGTTTGTTGTCAAATTAACAAAATATTTTATCTATTAAAATTACTGGCAAAATATAACCTGAATTTTACAAGCTCAGCTTGGTTGTTGTTTAACATATAAGCTTTTCCAGAATTGGTATTATGCAACTTGTGTTTCCATGCAATATAGTTACCAGAAGAATCAAATGCCAAGCTAACAACACTGGGCTGCCAAGATTTTTGAATCCTGAAGATTTGTGTTCGTCTTTGTTATTTTTACCTTGAGATGTTTGAAGCGAGTTTGTACTATTTTTACATATCAGTGGTGACTTGCATGAAAACTGAATGTTTGGAGTAGACCAAGAAAGGGTTGGATGAGAAGTATAGGTACTCGGTTTAAAATGTCTGCAGTGTTCTTCACCGTCAAGCAGGCTGTCGTTGGAATGGATTCCATAAAGCGAGCCGGTTGTGAAACTCAAAGTTGACGACGACTTCAGCGACTGCCTCGAAGATAACGCCTGTCCATAATCTGAATTTAATTGCCTTTCTCGTCCTTCTGAAATAGAGATACAGTTCCTGTTTACACAATCTTACTTTTAAGATGTAATCAGGCACTTGAAGTTTTATTGAAAATTTGTATGAAATGTTGAAACCACTTACTGTGAAAGTTGTTAATTTCTTGCCTACATTTTTCTTGAATTGGGTGTCCTATTGTAGAACTGAAATTGTGTGTAGGTAAAATCGTAATCGGGCAATACATTTTCCTTCCTTCGTCTTCCGCGTTGATGAAACTGCTGCTGGACAGAGTTCCGTATAACGAGCTTCCGGTGGCAAAAGTAGTCGAGGACGACGTGACGTCTAACCTTAAAGATGCCATGTTCTGATACCTGTGAACCCGAAACCCTTTTGCCTGACATTTGTTTCTGTTACATGAACATATTACAGGAGTAGCACTTTCTTGCAATGCATATCGCAACATTTTGCAGTCATATTGTCTAGAGCTTTTGGTTTCCAATGTTGTATGTGATTTGATACAACCTTTAATTTCATTTAGGTCCAGCTCTTGAATGCTTCCTTCTTTAGATGACTGCAAAGATCCCAGTTTTAGATTGGGTACAGATGAGAATTGGTTTTGACATATACAAAAATTTGAATTTGTTTCATTTAGAATTTCAGGGTTGTTGTTAGTACATTCACTGGAATTTTCATTGGTGAATGAGAAAGAAGTTATGGTCGTCTCTGTAGACACTGATTCAAATTCGTTCCACAACAATGGTTTGGAAAATTCGTCAACTGAAGCACATTTCTTTCTCATTTCTCCAAAATGAAAATAATTATTGTCAGGCAAATCATCTTCCCTGAAGGCTGAATTCTCTTCCACTATATTGGTAAACATTTTGGCAACCATCTGCGCATCAGAAAAAACTTGGTCTTCAATATCTTTTTCCCAAGTAATTCCATCTATAAATTCCTCAAAACTTTGTTCACCCAATATGCCAGTTTTATCAGTCACTGCAGTGGTAGATGTTCCATTTTGAGCTTGTAAAATGGAAAACTGTTTCTCTCCGTCATTTTTCTTACCATTTTCAGTCCTGTCGTCGTTGACGGTTTCCGTCACATTCTGAAAACTGTAGTCAGTTTTCAGATCCTCAGTTTTAGCCATACTCTTGATGTTGTGATTTGTTTTGGGTTCTTGAAAAAGTTTTTTTTTTCCCCCAAAATATAATACACTACACTATTTTCTCAAAATATGATCTGTTCTCAGTGACAACACATCTAAACTGGTCCTTTAATAATTAATCTGGAGTATTAACACAACTCAGGAAAGTACAAAATGTAAATAAATTTTGTTTATTTCAACAATATAGTAAACTATTCAATATAATGTCCACAGAATGTTGTTATAGAAACACACCCAATTGTTGGTGTTCTGAAAATGCCGATTGTTGCTAAAATGCCAGTTACTGACACAATAAATTTGATTTGCAGAAGGTAATTAAAGAATGTTAAATGAAGTTTTTGGATTTTTTTCGCATTTTGTATCTTACTGTTTTTTTAAAAAATAATTCAATTACTTTTATAAATGCAATAAGACTCTTTATGTAAAGCAGAAACGCTCATTTTAATTACATGAAAACTCGTTCTGCTATAGTTTGCCATATCCACCTTCCCTCTTTATGATTTTGAATTGTCCCAACTATTACAATGACTGCATGTTCATAATGAAGTAATTTTAAAATGCAAATGTCAATTACTGATTATATCTGCAGTCATATGAAAAAGAAATTGTTTCCAACTAACAGTAAAGTTTACAATAACTAATTAGTTTTGTGATCTTCAGACATACTTCTACTTGAAATCTGGGCATTTAGAGTTTCCAGTCTTGTAGTAATCATTAAATTATAAACCTATATTCCTACAAAAAAGTAGGAGTGTAGGTAATTGAGTGTAGTATGGGAAACAGTGGAATAACAAAGGCTGTTAGATTGGGAAGGGATATTTTGAAGGAAGTTAAGGAATTCTGCTACTTGGCCAGCGTAATAACTAGAGTAGGATAGCAACGGGCAAGGAAGAGGAATTTACTTATGGATAATAAAAGTATGAATATTAGGTAGTTGCTAAAAATGTTAGTATGGAGCGTGGTGTTATATAGGTGCGAAACGTGAATGGTAGGAGTTGCGGAAAGGAAAAGAATGGAAGCCATTGAAGTGTGGTGCTATAGGAGAATGAGATGGGTGGATAAAATCATCAAGGAGGAAGTTATAAAGAGAACAGGGAGAAGAGAGAACTATATGGAGGACGTTGACCAATAGAAGGATAGATTAATAGACCATGTTTTAAGACACGAGGGTCTTTTAAAATTAGCATTAGAGGGAAGTGAACAGAAGAGAGAGCCAATGGTGGAATGTGCTAAGCAGATTAGGAAGACTGTTGTAGTTATGTGGAAATGAAAAGGCTTGCACTACTTAGGAGGGTTGCATCAGACGAAAGTTAGGAGTGATTACCTGAAAGAACGATTGCAACACTGCTTTTCATATTTTCTTATTTCAATAAACTAGTTTTCATATATTGTATTAATGTGTTTATTTAAATTCTTAGTTAACCTACAATTTTTTAGCCCAGCATTTTATTTCAAGGACTTATAAATTAACTGATTTCGACAATCATAACTAAATTACTTTTTTAAATCAGCTCTCTAATGTAATGGACCTTTTTTTTACAATCAATTTACCCACGTTAATTGAATTGAATAATTATTTTTATATCACAGGAATGTGTTGTAACTGGAAGATCTTATACATACTTGGAGCTGAGGGAAGCGTCAAAAAAGTTTGCGTCTTTTCTTAAGAAAGCCAAGATGGCTTCAGGGGATGTTGTGGCGCTTGTCTTGCCAAACTGTCCAGAGTACGCAATATTCATATTGGGAGCCTCTGCGACAGGAACAACAACCACAACGATCAATCCTTCATATTCTTCAGGTATTTATTTTATATAATTCTCCCTTCACATCAGTCTGTTGCTCTATCTATTTAGTTCTAAAAGTAATTTGACATTTGTGAAATCCACTTTTGTCATCATAACTAACCCCGCAAGTAAAGTACCCATGAAAATTATTCTCAAGTTAATGTGTAATTTGTTTGTCCAGTAATGCTACAGTAGAGTTGTCAATTCTGTTTCAATTTCACTTCCTGAGTGAAGAATTGTTCTTTCATTCCTCTTCATTTGCCACGTTAATGGTGTGGTTACTGGATGCGAAAAAAAAAATATGACCACTGTAATTTCTTATTGTATGCAGCTTATATTACATTATTCATTCAACATTTTAAAGTTGACTTATCAGTTGACGACTGAGCTTTTATTTTCAAACATAGTTTTCTGACTATAATTTTACAATAAATAAAAGGATGGCTAATAAGTCTGCATATAATTTTATTGCTATTTAATTAATATAAATGCGACATTCCGTCTCCCTTTCGAGACTTCATCTGGCATAAAAATTTAGCAATTCATGTCCTTCACTCCTTATTAGTAAATATATTGAAGTAATTTACATGACAGGAATTACGTGTCACGGAACACCTCCCACAACGGTTATGGCCAAAAAATTGCTAAATTTCATGCCTGATGACGAATGAAAAGGGAGACGAGACATCGCATTTATATTAATTAAATAGCAATAAAATTATATGCTGACTTATTGGCTGAGATTTTATTTTTAAAAAGTGCATAAAAGTTTCCATACAAAATTACAAATTTCATTAGTTTTAATTTGTTTGTGTATATAGGTTTTTATATGAAACAACATGTGTTCAATTATAAATTAAATATTATTTAAACTTAACGCAACCATTAAATTTAAGCAATAAGATTATTTAATTGTTTTAAATTATTCAAGTTGTAAAATTTGTTAATGTTGTTGTTCTGTGTGGTATTCAGTCCTAAGACTGGTCTGATGCAAACCTCCATGCTAATCTATATTCCCACATCCTCCTTAATCTACTTAGCAAATTCCATCCTTGTTCTTACCCCACACACTTCCCTCTAATCCTAATTTTACAAGACCCTCATGTCTTAAAACGTGGCCTATTAATCTATCCCTTCTCTTGGTCATCATCCTCCATATTGTTCATTCTTCCCCTATTCTGTTAAGAACTTCCTCATTAGTGATTCTATCCACTCATCCATCTCATTCTCCTACAGCACCACAT
Organism: Eucriotettix oculatus; assembly: GCA_034510155.1. Taxonomy (NCBI): domain Eukaryota; kingdom Metazoa; phylum Arthropoda; class Insecta; order Orthoptera; family Tetrigidae; genus Eucriotettix; species Eucriotettix oculatus. The sequence goes on along the minus strand of CM067377.1, from coordinate 209,662,193 downwards.
TTCAGAAGCTTCTATTCTTTTCCTTTCTGCAACTCCTATTGTCCATGTTTTGCACCCATATAACACCACACTCCAACAATTTTAGCAATGATTTCCGTATGTTCACACTTATATTAACCTTAAGTAAATTCCTCTTTTTAGTGCAATCCTCCTTGCCTGTGCTATCTTACTCGTTATGTCTACTATACTTCTACCATCCCTAGTAATTTTGCTTTTCAAGTAGCAGAATTCCTTAACTTCCGTCAAAATATCCCTTCCCAATCTAACTGCCTTTGTTATTCAACTGTTTCCCATACTGCACTCCATTACCTTAGTTGTTTTCCCTCTATTAATCCTCATATTGGACTCTTTCTCCATGACCACTTTCGTGCCACTTACTATGGTTCCCAAATTTGTTAATAGAAATATTATTTGCGTAACTTATTATTATAGTTTCAATTTATGACAAATTATTTATTGAACTAAATATTCTGTTAACATTATTTTATAAAGACTATTTTGTATCTCTACTCCCAACTGTGTGTAATGTTTTTTAGATGAAATAAGCTACCAGATGCGAGATTCCTCACCAAAGTGTGTCATCACAACACCTGATATATACCCTACGGTTAAAAAGGCTTTGGAAAAGGTTGAATCAAGTAAACCTATTATAATATGTGTCAAGACTGAAGCAAATCAATCCTTGCCAGATGGGACGGTAAATTTCAGAGACATTTTGGCCATGGACGCCGTTCCCTTCGAACCGATTAATAGAAAATTTGAAGATGTCGTTCTACTTCCTTACTCGAGTGGTACGACAGGATTGCCGAAAGGAGTCAGACTTTCTCACAGAAATTTAGTTGCTAATATACAGCAATCGGTCATGGAGCCATCGCTGCACCTGTGGAAACCTACAACAAGTAAGAGAATTTCAAACATTGGTACAGTGTTATTAAATATATTTCATAAATAGTATTAAATTTGTTTAGATACCTTAGCTTAGTGTCTGCAATAAAAAATATATATATATATTCAATTTTGATTCACTCGAATCAAATAACATCTACAAAATTTGTTCAATTTATTTTAAGGCTCATTTCAAGATGTAACAGTAGCAGTTCTACCTTTCTTTCACATTTATGGTCTTGTGGTTGCTCTCCTGGGAAAGCTTTGCGTCGGGTGCAAAATTGTGAGCATACCTAAATTCACCCCTCAAGGTTTCCTCGATTCACTTACCACACACAAGGTAATTTAAATCTCTTTAGGAAAATAATTTTATCATAGTTCATAATTTATATAAGCAGAATAGGGAAAGAGAGAACAATTTGGAGGACTTTGAAGCAATAGAATAGGCGACGTTTTGAGACATGAGGGTCTTGTAAAATTAGCATTAGAGGGAAGTGAATAGGGAAGTGTACAAGTGAGAGAGATAAGATATGTTTCAGTCACTAACATCCTACCTTATACAATTTTAATTAGCTTTATAGAATTGTTTTAACAGTCTAGTTATTATTTTTAATTAATTTAGAAAATTGCTGGTTATTCATTTAATTTGTTTGTGGGTTACAGCCGAGTTTCTTATATCTAGTTCCACCAATCATGTTATTCCTTGCTGATCATCCTTCAGTCAAGCCAAAGCATTTGGAGTATGTAAAATATATTTTGACGGGAGCTTCCCCCATTGGGGTTTCAGACACAGATCGGCTGAAGGAGAAGTTGTCAGTAAGATCGCAAATCTTGCAAGGTTTGTAGCATCTTCTTTCTCATTTATAGTATAAGTAATAAATTGGCAAAATTTTGGAATGGGCATCATGTGACATTTATCCTGCAGATTGGTGGCTTGGAGTGCTTTAACAACTTTGGCTGTTGTTGCAATATTGCACAATATCCAAAGCTAAAGATGGCTTACCATTTCCAAAATTAAAACACTGTCAGCAGTTGTTTAATCGTACAGTAAATGTGGACGACAAATTAAGAACTCTCATACTTCATTTGGGACATGGCCATTATGGACAGTTTCAGTCCTGATCAAAATGGTCTCGGTCTTTAGATTCAAATACCACTGTAACCACCCAGAGTCAACACTTGTGTGCTTCGTTAACAGTTCCTCGGAATGCACTGACAAACACTCTGTGAAAATTGTTATGCAGAAAAGACAACTTCATTCAGAAATATTTCAGAACAGTTTCAAATACAATAAAGTCATTCATTGCAATAAACGATAAAATTAAAATTTTTCAAATTTCCAGTTGATAAATCTGCTACATCAATATATTTCCATTGACACTGCAAAACTAACAAATGGCGTTCTGAATCTATATGTCAGCTGCCTTTTGAAGTATGATTCATGTCTTCTCGGTGAAGAGAATGAACATAAGGTTTCGTTAGATAAGTACAAGGGTTGGACAAAGTAATATGAACACCATGCAATAGGGGTATGGCTTGTTGCAGCTTGGCACCACTGTGTACATGTAAATTCTGTTATGCGGCTGAAGTGCCTAGTTGACGTGCCACGTTTTGAGGTTATCTTGCAATATATTATACGCTTTGTTCTGCGACGGTTAACACCGGCGATCGGTGAAATGCACGATATATTAGACTTCGAAACGGGACAAATCGTTGGCGTGCGGTTAGTTGGAGCATCTGTGACGAAAACGGCTCAACTGTTTAACGTTTCACAAGCGACAGTATCCACAGTAATGACAGCATTCATCAGCGAAGAGAAGTAGTGACAGAGACACAAATATTAAAAAGGATTGTGACCAGACGACATAAAACTTCCACAGCAAAAGTGACCACAGAACTCAACACTCGCTTGAGCAATAATGTTTTGACAAAAACAGCGCAGTGGGCACTTCACTTCACCAAGCTAACATTCTTGGAATGGCTGCAATTTCAAAACTCTTCATAATGGAAGCCAATGCAAATCTGTGAAAGAAGTGGTGCCACGAACATAAAAGCTGGATGATGATTGGAAGAATGTGGTATGGTCCGATGAGTCATCATTTACATAGTTTCCTACAAACAGCTCGGTTTATGTATGGAGAACACCAAAAGAAGCCTACGATCCGGCCTGCCTGCTTCCTACAGTCAAGCACGGGGGAGGTTCTGGCTGTATCGTGATATTCAGCGTGACCACAGAACTGGCCCGATCGTTACCCTTACTCGCCGGATTACTACGAATGAATATCGTGACATCCTCGACAATGAATTGTTTACTGTAACTAAAGTATTGCTGCCATAATCCAATATGATAATGCACCCAAAAACACAGCCAAAAATGTTCAGGCGTGGTTTGTAGTGCATCAGCGTGTCATCAAACATCTTCCCTGGTCAGCACAATCACCAGACCTCAACATTGAACCGTTAAGGGGAATTTTAGGGCAGAGAGCAGATTTCCACTTCCGACACAGTTCAATTGGCAGATGTTTTTCTACAAGAGTGGGAGGTCATTCCGTTGGAAACTATTCAGACACTCTACAAATCTATTCCGTGATGAATTGCAGCTCTGCTCAAAGCAAAATGGGGGTCCAAATCCTTATTAATCAATAAATACTGTGTAAATGCAGATGTTCATATTATTTTGTCCAACATGCACTACTAAAAAGCTGATACCATTATAATGCAAAATTTGAACAAATGGAAAAAAAAAATTTGGCCCATCATTTAACATTATGCCAGTCAACCTGTTATCCACAAATTCTGCATTAGTAGCCTCCATTACATCAATAAGAAAATTTAACTATACATAGAAACAATTACACTAACAATATAATTTTAAGTTGAAATTGAACAATAAAAGCATGTCATCAAAATAAGTAATGTACATTATTTTCTGCGAGAGACAACGCCTTCGCTGACACGTGAATTTGTATCAGGTTACGGGCTAACGGAGACATCGCCAATGACTCACCAACTCCACAAGACAAGTGACAATGTGAAGTCAATCGGGCGGCCTGTGCCCAACACTGCGGTCAGAGTTCTCGACCTAGACACGAGTCTCGGGCTCGGCCCCAACCAACCTGGTCACATTTGCATCCGTGGGCCACAGGTATGAAAAATATTACTTCTTTAAGGCAAGTTTTCCTCACAACTGAAATTTCACATGAATGGTTGAAAAATATTTAACTAATTTTTTTCATTACAGGTAATGGAAGGGTATCACAACAACACCTCTGCAACAAAGGACAGTATTAAAGATGGTTGGTTTCATACAGGAGATATTGGATACTATGACCCAGAAGGATACTTTTACATAATAGATCGCCTCAAAGAACTTATCAAAGTCAAAGGATTTCAGGTGTGTGTAAAATAAATTACCTGGTAATTCCAGCGCATGGAATAAAACTAATTGATGTATTCTAACTAGTAATTTTGGGTACAGAATATTATCTCTAATATTCACATTTCAAGTATCTTTTACATTTGTAATTTTGTTAATAAAAATAAATGTTACCAAACTCTAAACTTAAATCCTATTATGCATGAAAGTGAGTTCTACATCACTAAACTGTCTTAAAATGTCGTAATTCAATTCCAGTAACTAAATATTTTTAAATACTTTCTTATTTTTATTGACATCAAGATATACATCCAATGATGTACAATTATTTTGTAAGCAGTGAAATAAAATCTATTTCCTTAAGTAATTATTTAGTGAATACATTGTTTTAAATTAAATATAAGTGATTTTTAAATTTACTTGTCTGGGCATCTGTTTGATACAAGTAAAACTGAGACTTACTTTTTTCCGGTAATTATTTAGGTACCTCCTGCAGAGTTGGAAGAAGTTCTTCGCAGTCACCCTGGAATTTTGGATGCGGCGGTGATAGGAATCCCTGACGAACGATGTGGCGAAGTACCGAAGGCATTTGTAGTACGTAACGAGGGTTACGCACATCTCACAGAACGGGAAGTTGCAAAATTTATTGAAAGCAAAGTTGCAGATTACAAACAGTTGTCTGGAGGTGTAGAATTTGTCGATACAATCCCCAAGACAGCATCTGGGAAAATTCTACGGAAAGTGTTGAGAAAATATAAAGTGTAAAGTTGTGAATTTTTTGCAATTCTTGTTGCACATATTCAAGATGGAAGAGAGTGAACACTTCATTTTGGTACCCTGATGTGGATGATGTCTAAGTCTGATAATACAGTAACTATTTTCCTTTGATAAATATTAAAAATTATATTTTTGTAATACAGAATATAAATAAAAAAATGTGTATTTTCTATGTTAACAGCTGTATTTTTAACACAATTTTATAAATTTCCTCAATGGATAATTCAGAAAATTACTTAAAGCCACTAACAATTCTACTATATTCTATAATAGTTAAAGTTCTTCCTATTAGTTGAAATAAAATCCACCCAATTAAATTTGTGGCTTTATTTAAAACAAAGCCAAACTTAACTTATCTAAGAATAATTATTTATAGTTTTTGTGAAAGAAATTCTCTAAGGATAATAGTATTGCCAATATACAGTTGTTAACCAATGGCTCTCAACGTGTAAATAACACAGCCCTTGTTCATAAAATTGTTATGAAATGATCAATTCTTGATTCAACCGATTTAAAAAGAGATCATCATCATCCTGAGTATTTTCAGAGGAAAGTTGACAGGTTCAATAAGAAAACAGTACGAATTAGACTGCACGCAACAAAATGTATTTCTGTATAAACAACGACACATTGCCACTCTTTATAAAATATAAAAAAGCAGTATTTAATACTATTCAACAACTCGTCAACTATTTCCATTCACAAACGTTTGGTGTTGGATTAGTTTTCTGAAAACTCCATTCTCCAATGCCAGAAGTTCCTCATATGTCCCTTTCTCTTTGACCTGGCCGCCGTCCAAAACAACAATTTGATCTGTAATAAAAAAAACTAACATTTATCATCACAAGAATGACAAAGAGGATTTTGAACAACTGCTTTAATCATGGATCACTATCTGGAGGCACCGTCCCTTCTGAGTGAAGTTAAAATATATAATTTGTCTTCAGAAATATTGTAACTTTCACAGCTTGATGAAATAAAATTTTACTTTGTAAATTAATGAAACAAGTAAATTCAGTCAATTAATTGACAAGAGATATCACACTCTTAGACATGTAATGCAATACTTTTATGAAATAGACGAATATGACACTTATGTTGAAGTCCCTGTTTTATAATTAATGAATAAACAAGTGAGACTGAATTTATTAGCTTCATTAATTTACAAATTGAATATTAACATCAGTCTGCTTATACAATTATTAAATTTTACTTAATTGGAGTCTTCAATAATAAATAACCTCTTATATAAAAATATATTTTCTTACTTTATATTCAATGAGTCAAAATAAATACAAATTTGGCTTTGCTTGACCATTACTGAAGAAAAACTAAAATCAAAATCGCTGACTACACAATTTTAAGATCATATCAAGAGAAATAATAATTTACAGACCTGCATTTTTTATTGTTGATAATCGGTGTGCTATGACGAGCACTGTACGGCCTTTCATAACTTTCTCCATGGCTTCCTGAACCAAGTGTTCACTTTCAGCATCCAAAGCACTGCAAAAGTTTAAATGTCAGCCACATAATTTTTTTTTGCACATTTATTACCCAAATTCATATTTCCTCACCTTGTGGCTTCGTCCAGAAGAAGAATGCGAGGATCCTGTAATGATATATTCCGTCAGTAATGAAGCAATACATAAATTATTCAGGTGTACAAGATATTAGTATGCTTGCCTTAATAAGAGCCCTTGCAATTGCAACTCTCTGTTTCTGTCCTCCAGAGAGCATCACACCTCGTTCCCCGACAAGAGTTTCAAAGCCTTGAGGTAGCTGGCGTTGGATAAAATCTAAAGCATTCGCTTCATGAGCTGCAGATTGCACTTCATTATTAGTGACAAGGGAAGAGATGTTGGCACCATAGAGTATGTTATCTTTTATGCTGCAGGAAAAGAGTACAGGTTCCTGTAAACAAAATGTACCAATCAAGAAAAAAAATACAGTTAACACCAATAAAAAGAAGTATTTCTGATAAGTATGGTTAATGCATTCTCATAAATTATAACACCGTTTTCAATACTAACAAAAATAATATTGGTGAAACGGCCATCAGGATCAAAAGTAAATGTGTCAATAAGTGAGAAATTGAAATTTGCTTAATATAAGGAATGAAGGTGAATAAAAAGTCACAAGGATTATATAATATATATAGTTTTTTCAAACACACTTTTTGTATCAAGCAGTATAATATTGGAAATACTATATAGTTATACAATTATTGTAAAGAGTTAACCAAATAATAAAAAGAAAGTTTTTATTTAAAATACACAATGCTTTAAATTCACACACACACCTGGCTCACAGTTCCCACAAGCGAGCGCAACCAATGTGGATCCAAATTTTTTACATCTTCACCATCAAGCGTGATTCTTCCTTTATTGGGGTCGTAAAGCCTCAGAAGAAGTGATACAATTGTGCTTTTTCCAGATCCACTTGCTCCTACAATTGCAGTGACTTTGGCAGGAGACAACTCGAGATTCAAACCGTTCAGGATCGGAGGGTTATCCGTGCGTGTCGGATATGAGAAATGGACGTCTTCGAAGCGAATAATCCCGGCAGGCACATCGTCCAGTGTCAAACCTCCTGGAAGGGCATATTTTATAATGGAAAGTCAAATCACTAAGCAACTGACAGTTGACAAGTCCATCTAATTCAAATCAAAACAAGTCATCCATAGTCGGAAATGTTACTTATTATTTCTGTGTCCTCTCATTGTGTTATTTGGTCTACCTTCCCATCATGCAGTTTTTAAATATTTTAAATTTTCATTGTAGAACTCTAATCCTATTAAAAAGTTGTATATATCACATAATGTTTGGAAAAACTCCTTTAAATCCTTTTCTGTTAAGAGTTCATTTCTTCAATTAACTACACGTTGTGGTGACTCATTCCCCTTATATTTAAATTAATAAATAAATACAGTTAATCATCTCATATTTTGCCAAGTGGCGTACTCGAGGTGAGATGAGAATGGTCGTCAAAGTCACTATCAGGGTTTAGTCCTGCCGATTATAATGGCCAATTTCGGCCTGGACTTTCTTTGAAAGAGGAGATGTGGATGGTCCAAAGGTTTCCCTGGAGAGAGATAGCTCCATCAAAGAAACACAAAATTAATCACATAAAATTGTACCTAATCTTCAATGACTAACTTAGGGAGTGGATAGATCCAGTAGACTTTGGCAGCGTGTGATGCAGAACATCTAAGTTAGACAACTGCACCAGGTAGTCTCCGGTGGTCACCATTATTAACAGTAAAGGCATATCTCCGACCTAGACTTTGAAAACTACTCTCATCAAAGTGCATTATTTCTTGTTTTTGTTTCTAATCAGATAAATTTTGACTTTGTTCTCAAGCATAGCCATTTAGAAGCTACGAAGAGATTCTTCTTAATAAGTGAATTAAGGCTTTCCTGGTGTAGTTGATGCAGAAATAGTTCTCGGGTTGTCGAATTTTAATCGCACCTGTACCCGAGTGGAAACCCAATAACTATTTCTGCGAGATTCTTCTTGTTCTCCCAAGCTAGCCCAGTTTAATTTACTTTCATCTAATGCCTTTAACACAAAAATTTAATTTGAGTTATATATTTGTCTCATCATAATTAGTAAATGACTTTGTATATGTAAAAAAAATTAATTCGTCGAGTACTTCAATTCCATCATTTAATAATTATTCTATTAAAAGTTAGTAAAAATCTTATTTAATCAAATTCCAGATCATTTATAATATTAAACACTTAAACCAGTGAAAAAACATACTGTTTTAAAATAAAAAATATGTAATCAGTTGCAAATTAAAAGTTTTAAAAAAAATAAAACTTGAAATGATTTTAATTTACAAAAGAATTTAAATAGTTGAACAAACAGTTGACAGAAATTTTGAGTAACCTATATGAAGGAACATGAGGAAACCTACACAACTTACCACTAACTGGAATGACAGGTTTTCTGTCAATTAGTTCCCACAGCCTTGTGCTAGCGCCCAGGCCTTTGCTCAATTCAGAATAGAAGCTACTTAATCCTCCTAGAGATATGCCAGTGTAAGCAGCATAGAGGAGAAATGCAGAGAGCTGTCCAACTGATAAGGTTTCCTGCCCCACCATAATTCCACCGTAATACAGCACAGACAAAATTATGGCATTACCACTAAGACCAGTCTGGAAACATTATGATTAATAAAGAATTAAGAATATAAAACCTACAATACTGTACTTGTTGATAATATATATATATATATATACAAAAACATACCATCCCGAAAAATATTCCTTTAGCAAGGGATTCCTTATATGCCAATTCGAGAACCTTTTTCAACTTTTCATTGTAGTTTTCACATTCCAGGATCTCTCTGCTAAATGATTTCACAGTCCGAATATTTCCAATCCTCTCTTCGGCAACCTGTGTTGCAGAAGCTAAAGAGTCCTGTTAAACATACAATTTTTTTGCCATTAATTACTAAGTGAAATAGTCTGAACAATAAATACTTTTTATGGATAGAATTGAGGTGTAAAAATGAGAAATTTGCTTTAAATCATAAGCTGACATAGAAACGTCGCCGTTTACAACATTATTTATTGCCAGGAGTGCATTGTATTGAGACATTTGTCCTGAGAAAGACGGAATAAGAGAGTGGCTGAGGAAACAACATGCGTAAAAGTTAATTTTGGCATGTTCGAGAAAGAAGATTCATTTGATGGGAGTACGGAAAACAAAAAGATAACATTTGATGGAGATTTAATCTGAAGAAGAGGCGCTAGAGGAGACGTGTCCAGCAAAGGAACATCCGACAATGGCAAACCAAGAACGACATCACCACGCAGAACATCTGGTAATGGCATTTTTACCCGGTTTCCACTTAAACCATTCTCGTTGATTCGCGATTGTGTTTTTATTTCAATTATATCTTTTTTCACCCGCATTCCCAGGAGCAGCTGTTTAGAAGCTGCATAGATTCTTTTTGCTTTACCGACTGAGCCAATTTGATAATACATTTTATTCGTAAATTTATATTTTTACTAATACTTAATTTGAGTTAATTTCTTTTGTATCATCATAATTAACTGGAATATATTCAAATTAAATATACTCTTTTTATTATTTAACAATTCCTTGTTAGAATAATATTTTTGCGGTGTAAACATAGACTAAACACCACAGTCCTTTCCCTATTAATTGTTTTAATTAACATGACAATGTCATTTCCTGACTCATATATAAATATATATATTTATATATTGTTTTTGGTCTGCCATCATATTTTGGCAATTCTCTGAGTGAACCAACCTGGCCAAGCAATAATAGACCTTCAACCAATATGAATGGACAAGAGGACAAGATACTGTAACAAATTATTCAGCCAAACAAAGTTATGCTCAAAGATGGATAATATAAAATTTTATGTCAATTATACTCCAGATAAAATAATAGCTTTCATCAAATTTACTGCATACATCTATTTACAATTCTAATAACAAAATAATATTACCTGAACAGATTTTGAAATTTTACGGACAAATTTCCCATAAATTATTGCAAGTCCTGCAACCGGAGGCACCACCGCCAGGCCGACAAAGGCCAACTGAGGTGACATGTAGAACTGTGAACAAAAGAAAATTACAATCACAAAACATATTATCATTGCTTAGTTCTACATATCAAAATTTACTTCTGATTAAATTATCTATTGTATACTACAGAAAAGTCAAGTGGATCTCATTCCAATTTGCAACTTCTCTTAAAAGGATGAGATATTTTTAAAATTGGATAACTATCTTTTAAAATTGTCATATTTTTAATAATAGAATTGTACATTGGACGATTATGACTCACCGAGTTTGTATTGGTTTATTAATTATCATTAGATTACTAAATCAGTCACGACAACAAAAAATTTACTTCGAAACTTGGATTTATAAAAGGAATTTGAACTGAGGAAGCAATCTATAATCTTGTAAACAGTCTCCTGGAAGAATTCATTAAGAAACAAAGACAAAGGAATCTGTTGGAAAAGGTAAAATATTATGGAATAACTGGAACCTTCTTTTCATTGCAAAGTTGATTTTAGACTGTGGTATTAAGAGATGTATATCTCATGTAAAATATGTATTTCAGATTGAGAAATAATTAAGAATGGAGTCCAACAGGGTTGTCTTTTAAGGCTTCTATGGTTCTTTGTGTGTATCAGTCATATCCCATCAGCTAAAATTTGCTTTACAAAACTATACTGTTTACAGATGACACCCCATAGCACCACAATCAAATTTTTCTTCTTCTCTTTTTCTACAAATTTTTACGTCACAGTTTTGTCAAAATTTTGAAAGATTATCAAGTACCCATCAGCTATTGATTCCCTTTCCTCATCAATAAAAACCCCTCAAAGATCCACTTCAGCTACAGCAAAAATCTCTCAGTCTGATTGCAATCCTTGCCCCATTGGGCAAACAGAAGGCCTCCCTATACTCATATTTAAAAGGAACCTTTCCAAAATCAATTTCTGTAGTCCCAAACATATCATCAATTCAAATCATACATTTGACTGGCTAATTGTTAAGATTTAAGATGTGGGCACCAGCCTCGCTGCTCTTTCAGAATTTTATCAGAAATTCTAGACAGTAAATCAAACATTTCAGCAATTAACGTACAGACTGATACTGTAAATCTCAATAATGCCTACAAGCCTCTTTGGGTAGGCCAACTTCTCTGCTTTTGTACTACCACTGTTTAAACTTTGCATTTTGAGTTTCGCACTTCCTTGTCATTCTCACAGACTTCACGTTCCTCATCACTTTATGAAAGATACAAAGCTAACATAAACATTTCTGATCTTTATTTTACCACTAATTTATTGTCTGTATTTTGGCTACTTCTTTTTGTAGTTAATAAGTGGAAATATTTATAAATTAACAATATACTTTGCAAACCAAGATCCTGACTCACAAGAACCTGATGAGAAAATCAGAAATCAACTCGTAATTTCTTACCATCATAGATACTCCAGCTGCTGCCATCACAGTAGATCTGAGACCATCAGAAATGTTCATGGTTACAGACTGACTCACAAGAGCTGTGTCAGCTGACAACCGATTCACGAGTTCTCCCGTTTTATTCTTATCAAAAAATGCAACATCCTGGGACACGATAGACTTGAAAACTTTCTGCCTCAATCTCTGAGTAATTCTGTGACCTGTAAATTAGATTTGTAGTTCAAGTACAGCAAAATAATTACATAGCACTTACTGCATTTTTATGGTAGATGTACAGAATAACATAGATTTCCTTTGTCTCTTTAAATGAAGAAATATGATACATCATATCATACATACAGATGATAATTTTCAGTCTTCTGTAAAAGAGAATATTTTTTATTTTTCAAAGAAAGAGTTTTTAGACATCTTCGAAAAGTTCCTCCACAATCATGCTGAAGGGTCTTTTCAAAAACTTGGACATTCTTACTGTTAAATATGAGTACAAACAATCAGTTACTATTTCTCACATTCAATCCTCATGTGCACAATTTTGATTAAAAAAAACAGAGACCTTTAATAATATAATTGTACAACACAGAGTAAATTATAACTGTATTACTATATTTAATATATCAAAAGTTAATGGGTAATAAAATGAAAAAAGGACTTTTTTTGTACACCCACTTCTTCAATTCTCTTAATGAACTGACAAAATTAGGTTTGTATTAAAACAAACTTTCTGTCACATTCAAAATAATTTATAGTCTCACAATAAGGACTCTGCTACAGTAATAGTAATACTAATACACAGTTGCTTTATCAACTGAAAAAGTAAAGGAATAGTTTACATTTCCCTCATTTCTCTGATATTTTTACCTGTGTCTAGAAGAAGGTAGCTGGGTTGAGGATGTAGTTTTTTCAGAAAAGAAACACAGTACTACTTACTTTACAGCCTCTAGCAATGTAAGCCAAAACATCTGTCTTTCTCTGTTTGAAAGATTTAATATGAATTAGAATAATAATCTTAATTTAATCTGTATGTATAATTTTGTACATATTTCATTATGTATCCCATTTCCTCTTTCAAAGACACATACAAAATATTAGCTAAATATACATTAAATGAGTTAAAAATACCTTTTAGACTGTTTTTATTTGATTAAATATTGAACTATACTATGTTTGATCTCTCTTTTGACTTCTGGAGCGAGGTTCCATGAACAGCTAAATTTTTATACCTGAAGAAGTCTCAAATGAGAGACAAAATGTAGTGTAGTTCAATATTTAATCAAAGAAAAACTAACAAAGAGGCTGGTTTATCTCATTTAAAATCAAAGTTATTCTGAATATCTGACATACAGATGCAATAAATGTTATGTTATGTAAAATTCCTTTAGATGCTACATAAGTGGACAACAATGAAACATATTTGCACACAATTGCTCACTAACCTGCAATCGTCATTAAGTAAACACGTCCAAAGTTACACACACTCCCCACTAAGAAAACTCCAACAAGAAGCAGCGATATCTTGTTGAGATTCTCTCTAGTTTGGGTTTTATCTGTCGTATAAATTATATCGATGACTCTGCCCAAGCAGAAGGGGACAGCCATAGTAACGGTGCTTGATATGAGGAGAAGACAAATTGCTCCTGAAATGGGCAGTGTTGAAGCTTTAAAATTTAAATACAGGAAATAAATCACTCTTATGTTTAATTTGATAGTGCAGAAACATACGAGAGAAGTTGATTTCTGTAAATCAATAGGCGAATAACAATAAAAAGTGTTGCAGATAAAACTAGCAGAAGAAAATTTGTGCTCACCAGTCAGTGTCCATTTTTCAGGGTGAGCTAAACTTAATAGTCTTCTCAATTCCGATCTTTTTGGCCTTTGTGCTAAATTAGAATGTAGATTATTTTTATAACCCAAGTTGGTTTTCGGTGTAAGCGTCGAATTGTACTTAAAAACGGTAAGAATTTTTGAACCATTTATCTTGGTGTTTTTGGGAACTACCCTAAATGATCTGCTTTGAATATAACTACAATTTTTCTGTTCACAAGAATGGAATAACTTAGAACGGAACGCCAAATTTTTTAATTCGCGAGCGCTGGAATAGCAATAGTTCCCAATTATTGGCTGATGCAATATGTATGAAGTTATCAAACGTTTATAAAAATACATTGCTACGATCACAGCAACACTCAAATAAAGAATATATACATTTTCACATTTTCTTTCACGCCAGGATTTACAATACGGTATCACATTGTCATTCACATGACAAAGCAAATACATTTGCCGTCATTGTTAATTGAGGTTAGGAAATTGCTTCTGCTTTCATAACCGGTTGTGGAATTTAAGTTGGTTGTCATGAGATTAGATATCTTTACGTTGGCCGGCCTGCTTCGCATAAAAGTTCCGTGTTCCGCGCGCGTTTCAAATTTCATTTGCGATTGACGCGGAAAACCCAACAGTAGTTTTTACTCTTAACAGATAGAACTAATTATATGTTTATTTTAACCAACACGTTGGGCACGTCTTGTGTCGCTTTAACGGTTATTATTGCGACATAGTAATTTACTGTTTAGTATTTTGAGTTTGTTTCACTTTCAAAGGAGTAGGTTTGTGCTGTGTGCTATTACGATTTCTCTTCACCTGACGAGGATTGAATCCACGTTGCATGCTATTTAATTATCATTCTAATAGAGTATTTCAATGCCTTTTTGGTAATTTATTTTCTTGTATTTTTTGCTCAACTTTTCACTTCTTCCTTAAATAGATCATTATATTAAACTTAAATATTATGTATGGCAAATAGAAACTTCTTTCCGTTTCCAAACTACCTCGAAATTCTACACATTTTAGTGGCAAAAGATTAAATTGCAAAATAAATGGAATATTTCTGCTAACTTATATGTAAAACACTAACTTTTGATAAGTTATTTATTTTATGCTACCTAATATCCTGCCATTATTTTCAAAGTTATGGTGATTATATCCAGTAGGATTTTTCATCTTATTGCTACAATCAAATGGTCTGTTGTTGTTGTGTTCAGTCCTAAGACTGATCTGATGCAACCCTCCATGGTAACCAACCCTGCACAAGCCTTTTCATTTCTAAATAGCTACCACCTCCCTAATCAACTTAGCATATTCCATCATTGGCCTCCCTCTTCTGTTCTTACCCCACACACTTCCCTCTAATGCTAATTTTACAAGACTTCTCAAAACATAGCCTGTAAATCTATCCCTTCAAAGTCCTCCAAATTGTTCTCTCATCCCCTATTCTGCTTAGAAACTTCCTGGTTAGTTATTTCATCCACCCATCTAATTTTCAGCATTCTTCTGTAGCACCACATTTCAAAAGCTTCTATTCTTTTCCTTTCTGCAACTCCTATCATCCACCTTTTGCACCCATATAATGCCAGTCTCCATACCAAAATTTTTAATAATGATTTCCTAATATTCGTACTTATATTAACCATAAATAAATATCTCTTTTTCGCGAATGCCTATAGTCAGGAAAACATTATTCAGAGACCATTCTATTTCATCCCGTGTTTCCAACTTTTTCAGAGTCATTTCTAATCTTCCCTAAAACAAAATTTTCGGCACCCTGATTGGACACCGAACTCCACCGCCACCACAATATGAGTGGAAATACCTGACAACAGCAATGACGATACGCACAGAAATGTTACGTTCCCACAAAAGTTTGACCCGGTCCAAAAACCAAGAATCATTTATTAAATATACCATAGATTTATAATTTTCTAAGCAGAGAGTTTTTTTAAGGAAAAATATTTGAAAAACTAGACTGTAAATTCCAAAATAGAAAATATTTAATGAAATTAACAAGTTTGATATGAGGTAAATAAACAACCGGTGTTTATAAAAACCGTTAGACAAACATTAGCTTTCCAAGTCATTCAGATATATTAAAATATTATCACAATTGCAGTTTAACATTATTCACTTGTTTAGAATGCTTGATTTCTACCAATTAACAATTGGCAGAGTAAATAAAATATTTTAATAATTTATATACTGTACAAACTTTGTACGAAAGTATTCATATGTACACGCATCCCATATGTACATATTGTAGGCATTACATTGCAAAAATATAGCATTATTCTCTAGACACGAGGTGCACTATGGTAGAAATAATTATGTTTCCCCTGGCGTGGGTTAAAAGGTTCAGGCTAGGATCTTCGATTTTCTCTTCAAGCAACTTGACGAGCTCTTCACGAATTCCTTGCAAAAGTTGAGCAACCTGAAATAATAATAACAATAATGATTATGTACATTTACTATAGCTTCTAGTAAAGAAACCAAAGCGAAAACAACAAATTTAGTATAAAACTATAGACGTCACTTAAACATCACAAAGTGCAAGTGGTAATGGGACAAACTGGCCAGAATATAAATGTTATTTCAGTTTACAAAAGAAGGGAATAATATAAACCACTGAAAAGGCTAAGGGATGATGAAAAAAATATATATGGAAAATGCAGCCAAAGTTATGAAGTTTCACTATACATAAACTTGATGGTATTTCATGCCGTTGTCCGGTAAGGTTTCAATAAACATCCTTTGGGAACAAAGGCAAAGACTTAATGAAATACCTAATTTAACATTGAAATCTTATGCAATGTTATAATGAAAAACAATATCATTTACTTTTAATTGGAGAGACTAAAACAAAACATTGAGAATTTGTCTGATATTAACCCTTTCTGGTTTTCTTGGCCTTTGCCTTATGTCCTATTGTGGTGCAGGACTTTCCTTATTAACTATTTCTTCTTAGCCAGTTCCAAGAATTACAAAATTTCCTCAGTTGCTTACAGAAATGTTTGACACTAGCGTTTCCTTATCGTAAAGTTATTTTTCTGTTATAAATACAATTTTTTATTGTGTTGAACAATCAACAAAGATGGAATCTTATAATAAACAAATGAATTGGTCTACAACTAAACTTAGTGACTTAATTAACATATCCAAAAGCAAAGACAACATGTTTTTTTATGGACGAATTAATAATGTCTTCTGTAAATTAAACAAATAAACATGTGACAGAGAAATTGTCATTTAGAACCCTTCAGAAGTATTCTATTTGGAATACATGGGAACCGGTTAGATTTATTGAAACGAAAGCTTATCTTGATACAATATTAAATAAGGCTCTAAATCCAAAATCTCTAATAAGGTTTACTTTTCTACAGAATGGTTTGATTACGTGCCCCTATGGCTGACATATTTAAGCAGGCTACGTTTCACCAAATTCATTTGACGTTAACCGCCATTCCACTTACAGAAAGAAAAACAAATGTAACGGAAAAGAGACAAAGCAAAGTAGATAATATAGATAATAATTTTTTTAAAAAAAACTCCAGGAGGGTGAAAGAATACATTTTTTTTTTCTGCAAAGACATGTTTGGGAAACGTAGGACTCCACCAAGTTAACTGTTTTGCAAAATATCATTCAGTATTAAATTATAACATTTAATTAAAGTTTAAATGAGGCCAAAAACAGACAAAAACATAACAAACTATAATTTAAAAACTACTACATGTTTCAGTCCTGATTTGGACCCCGTAGTTGTCTTTAAATTATAGTTTGCTATGTTTCACTAATTTTTTGTCTGTTCTTGGCTTTAGACATTAATAACTTTGATGGTAAAAACACTAATTTTAAATTAGTATTTTGAAACAAATTTATTTAAATAAATTTTTTGTAATTTCTCTATTTTCCTCAAGTCTAATGATAACGCAAATAAAGCTGCCGAAACAGCAGGTAAAATTGACTGCGAATCATTACGATATTGCAGGTAGAGACATGAACAGACTCCTTGCAGGTAAACACTGTCCCCCGCCATGCGGGACATAGGACCGCAAAGGGTTAATAGCTTAATCTGCAATTTTTACATTTGTTTTGATTTTCAGATAAATGAAATCAGTGTAAATTTTCTTGACAGGTTTTTCACTAGGTCTCAATAGTTTAAATTGAATGAATATATAGGTGAAAATTTGAGTTTTAAAATCATTTAATTGTGACATTTTCCATGCATTTTTTCAAGCATAAGAAACCCTGATTACAAAACTACAGAATGTGATACAATTATTATTTACATGAATTATAACAGCAACTATCCAAGTGCCAACTTAGTTTAGCATGGAAAATGAATTCTGCATTAAGTTCTTGGTCAACAACATATGATTTAGCATTACAGTTTATTTAAAACAAAGCCAAACGTGTGCCATTTTATCTTTACCCATTCCCACCTCCCAGGGACCAAATTCAATGGAATTAACAACATTCACTACAGATAGAAAAACAGTTTTTACTTTTTTTCCCTTCCTCATTCCTGCTGGTTCCCTTATCCTCCCAAACTTCTCTACAAGTAACATTATTATTTGATGAAGCAGAAATTGTAAATGATATAAATTTTATATTTGATACTTACTTCATGTCTGTCTACTAGAAACTTGATCCAACCATCATCCAACACAAGCACAAAATTTCCCTGATTGAGTTCAATACTTAAACCACAGCCAGAAAACAAGACTAGTGATATAACAGGTACCATTGAACAGTCTCTAATAAATATTCTAGAAGTGCGTGTCTTTTCTTGATACACCAAATATGGACTAATATAACGGTTCACTGTGTAGTTAACAGAAGACGGATGCAGAAACACCTAAAAGCATAATAAAAATTACAGAATTTCAATTTTAATAAATATTTAATATATATGAGAACTTGTAAGCTTTACAATTCATTTTACATGACTTAGTTATAAATACAAATAAACATGATATTCTACTGTAATTATGTTTTGAACTATGAGTCAATAAATTAAGATGACAATTAAAAACCACACAGTTTCCTTGCATGTAATATTTCCAGATTTCATTACTGACAACAATCGACAATTTGGAAGGAATGTGTTTAAAAATTGAAGACTTCTGTTATAATCAAACTTTTCAAAATGATATGTACAGAAACACTTACACATCCATCATCACGAGTTTTGAATTTCAATTCATCCGCACGTATGTCACACGGAATCGCTCCGACGACGCTGGGCGCGTACGACTTTTCTGGAGTCAGCACTTTCACGACGTTAGGATACAGAGCAGCACACAAAATCGCAACTAGCAGACGATTATTCTCACCGTTGATATTTAGCTGAAATAAACACACGGTGAATGTGATTCAAATCTTTGAAACTATTGCGAATGTGCCCAAGACAGAATACTTAATACCTTGGCCAGTTAAACATGGCGCATACCTGAGTCCCAGAAAATGCTGCAACTTTATCAACGGCATTGCCTCTTCTTGGAATTTGTATATCGCTAGGAACAAACCCGATGCTTGCTAAAAGCTCAAAAAATTGTAGTTTCATATCGGCCAAGGTCAAGAGAGTGCGCCAAGATAAAAAGTTTTCTTGGGCAAAATTTTGTCCAGATCTTAGGCTAGTATTGCACAGTTTCAGCCAGTCCTGTGTTGGATAAATAATTAATAGTTAGGGAAAAATGCACAAAAAAAAGAAAAAAGGCAAAATGTTTACTTCAAATTGTCTACAACAACAGACTCCCTGAATATATGACATGAACGATTAAAATGTCAAGTTGAGAAAATTCACACATGTATTAGCATGCCTTTTCCCCCACTGCGTGCCAACATTTAAACTGACTCCATGGAATAGTTATGATGATTTCCAGTCATAGCATCCCAATTTTGATTCCCGTTCACTATGTGCTATATTTTCTCTCCTAGTCATTATTTCATCTTACTTTTGATAACGTTCTCTCAGATTTCATGTAAAAGATAGTTCAGAAAATGAGTTTTACCAACAAAATAAAAAGTGAAATCTTTGCCAATATTTAACCATGACTTTACTATTTAAAGCTAATAAAAGTTTTTCTTATTTTACAAGGAAAAAAGTAAGAAAATGAAATATTTACTTAATCGGGTAACATTGAAGGGTTATATGCTAAATACGATGAGATTTTAACTATTTAAAGCAGTTTTATCAGTAAATAACGCTATACAAACAGTTTCTCCCATCCTTTCTTAGTAACTGTTAACTTTAAATTTAATTCTATTTTTTGGCTTTAGCAGATTACAAATGTTATTAAAATGAAGTTCTGTTCTGGGGAATTAAATTAACATCACTGCAACCAAATTATGAAAAGATTTTAATTTAAATCAAATGTAAATTTATTAATATAAATTGATTCTCTGATTTCTGCAGTAATAAATATAAACTCAAAAGAGGAAGAAATTCTGATAAATACAAACTTTGTAAGCCTTAAGCACAGTCAGTTGGTCACTATTTGCCACGGAAAATTCCTTTCTTTTTGCATCGGCCAGTTCTTTCCGCGAAAAAGGAGTGACAAATGGAGACTTGTAACTCAAACAAGCAGCAATGGTGAGTGAGGAATCCAAGCAGCAGAAAATAGCTCCAAGTAACATCAGTTTTCCTATTCTAGAACAGAGTGAACAAGAATATAATCTGCTAATACTTAAATGCAATATGATGCGAGCAGCCAACTAGGCACTAAATCTACCTGACATCAACAGGCAATGCGGCAAGATGGCGACCTAGAGGCGTGAGCTGCAGGTCCTCGTCGAGTGCCCCGACGTCCCTCAGCCTGACTAGAGATGAGTCCACACTCTCGGTAGGCGGTGGCTCCATGGTCCGACCTGAAGGTGGCAAAATATCAATTATCTTTCAGGAAAATAGTATTTCCCCTACAACATACATTCAATATTGACTTGTTAACATTGTTATACATTATTAGAAAATAATTCAGGGTTGATTATCAAGCAACATTACAGGCAGGTGAACAATAGTATTTTTGAGGGTTCCAAGTATGCAAGTAGTTCTGTGGCCAAAGAGAGTTTTAGAGAAAATTTATATCTAGTGATACAAATGGAGAAGAGATAATTACAGGCTGAAATAATGATACTTTATCAAGTGATTTGGTAAAGGGAGGAAGTCATTTTAATAACACTGATTCTTTGACATTACACTACTCTTTCGTCATAAGGAGCTTCAAGCCAAACCGCAACTCTTACCGACACAGACTAACTTGGTTAAAGGCAGAAAATAATAATTAACTGAAATAGCAAGATGTTTCAAAAGAACAAATATTAAAATAAAAGTATCCTCTACATATTTTCTGTGAACCTACCTAACACCTCGTGCACATTTGACTCCTTGAAAATGGGCATAATCATTATCCTAAGCAGTAGCTGCTCTAACGGCACCCGATGTAATTCAGGTATTGGTTGGGCCAAGAAGTGATACTTGAAACGGTGGTTGGAATACAGGTGAACACACACTCCGGGCATGACACGTCCCGCTCTCCCCTTCCGCTGCCTGGCGTTGGCCCGTGAAACCCAAACAAGTTCCAAGCTACCCATGTTCTTATTTGAGTCAAACCTAAATAGACATCACAAAAATAAGTTTAATGTTAATATCAGATGTGAAATGATTGATCACATTATAAAAGAACCAATTTGAGTTGATATACAACAATTCTGATGAATCTAGCTTTGAAATTTGTTCACTATCATATAGTAACGTTAATTAAAGTGTTAAGTGGGTGTTCCATTCTAGTGAAGAGAACAAAGAAGCAGGAAGACACACGCCGCACGAACACATGAGACTTTACTGGCAACAAGAAAAGAAATAAGCAAGGAGACAATAACAAAAATGATGAACCAAAATTGGTTTGAGCAGACAAAAAGAAGTGAAATGATTAACATTGAGGAGAAAAGTAAAGAAAAAGATAAGATAAAAGTGATGAAGAAAATATTCCAACATTTGAAGACGGCAAGGAAACTCTCTTCATATTTAGCAAAAAAGTACATTTATAGATAGTGTACAAGTCTGAGCACTTACTTAAATTCAGCCTGATAAATAATTTTGGTTGTGTTTCAAAAAGAGAAAGAATAATAAAGTTGGAATACATTGAGTGTAAATAAGACTACATATATAATAAATTGTAATGAGACATCATTATGAGTGCAAAGACAATTAAAAATAATACCTGTTTTCCTTCATTTTTCCACAGTCAATTACAAACACACAATCATCAATGGTAATTGATGTTTCAGCTATATTTGTTGACAGAACAATCTTCCTCACACCTGGCTTTGGTTTCCTGAAATTTAATATAACATTTAAGAGAGAAAGTATCAAATGAACATACTTTAATTAAAAATATATAGATTATAATTTTCTCATCTAATTTATGTATTTTCCCTCATGTACATACAGGGGTGAAAGTAAA
Organism: Eucriotettix oculatus; assembly: GCA_034510155.1. NCBI lineage: Eukaryota > Metazoa > Arthropoda > Insecta > Orthoptera > Tetrigidae > Eucriotettix > Eucriotettix oculatus. The sequence continues at coordinate 209,639,876 of CM067377.1, read as the reverse complement.
CTGGAACACCCCGGAACAATGTTCCAGTAAATGATTTGGAGACGGAACACTGTCCCCATTTAAAATCATCAGTGAGAATGAAAAATAACAATTATTTTTCATGAAAATTGAAATAAGCATCAATACATAATGATTTATCACTGAAATATTCTTACATGTCCCTCTATAAACGAATTTGACCCAAGGTCGTATGTAAAAACTTGGCATGAAAAAAAAAACTATAATAATTATATGATTTTGAATAGTTAAGTATGTGATTTTTAAATACTCAATATTAAAGGAGTAAAATATAATATACCCTAGCCTCATATAATCAAACATAAAAACATTTTTAAAACAGAAAATTAAGGTATACCTTTAATTTTGGATTCGTAACTGGCAAAATATAAATAGGAACTTCAAATGAATGAGTTATCATCTCACTTATTCAAGCTCCCACGAGGAATTACATATGTTATTTCTTATTGCTTTATAATTCTAACAAATCTTTTAAAAAAGGAAAGGGAACAACAAATCAATTTCTGTCACAAAGTATGGCTTTTCTCCTTTCAGCTAAGAGGTTTTTGTTCTTTAAAAAAAATCCTTGAAGTAATTGCACAATGCAAGGTACATATATCCACCGTTTTCAAATTAAAGATCAATAATTGTGATTTTTTAGTATAAGATTTTCTGTCTTTAATTGTATATTGTCACAGTTGTTAACGTCCCGATTACTCACTTGAACACAAGAGCTTGATCCTCATTGCTGAGTGACGAATGCAATGGAATGAGGACAAATTTCCCTGCGCGCTGACCCACTTCAGGGTGATCGTTTAGGTGATCATGGAGAGACATAATTTCAGCTATACCTGGCAGGAACACCTGTAAGAAATTTAAAGCACACTTATGTCACTCGGCTTACATTAATTACTAAACATCTTTTACCAACAATAAATCATGAATGTAAAGAATTTGCACATTGTGTTTCAGTTTCTACAGAGTGACGGCCACATGTATAACAGAAAATATTAAAATACTTCATAGTCATTGTTCATTAGCAATACAGAAAGCATGCGGGTGGTGTAAATTTCTTGAATCATAAATCTTGAAGAAACAGCAAATGTAAGACTCCAGAAAAAGTATCTAGAAATCTATAACGGAAATTTAATGTAATAAAAAATAAATTAAGGCATTATGATTTATTTTGCCATCCATGAGTATTGAATGAGACCAATTTCTCATGGTAGTTTCATGGTTTTTTGAGATTGTATGCAAATTTAATCAAAAATAGATTTGTGTATTTTCTTTTGTAAGTGTGGATTAATGTTTTCATTGGAAACTCTTGAGTTACACACTGAAACCTTTCTAATTACTTTTATAAATGTCAGATTAATTTAAATATTGTGTTACCGAGACATTTTCATGTGTAATAGAAATATAAGAAAAGAATAATAAACATTAAACCAAAAGAAAAACTGAAAAGGACTAAGACTTCAGTTAATTCATTGGTAAACTTATTCTCAGATAATATCTTTTAGAGCCGATGTACTAAACTGACAGTGGGAGAAACGTGTTGGGGAAAGACTTAAAATAACTTTTGTCTCTTAGATTTCTGGAATTAATACTCACCAAAATTGAACCTTCACGAGGGTATTCATGCTCGCCCTTCACAATCCACAAAATAACTGATTCTATAAGGTCATAATTTATTTTTTCAGGATCCATGAGGAATAATGTTTTGCAAGTCAGCTTGGAATAATCTGAAATAGTAATTTAAATTTCAAATTGAATACATTATTAATTTTGTTTCTAAATTAGAAGTTATCTTAATGCATGTGGTATGCTTAATTATATTTGAAATTAGAGATAACGTGAAACAGCATGTGACTAAAATACTTATCTTTTACGGCATAGTTTTCTGACTAAAATTTACGATAAATGAAAAGCCGGCCAATAAGTCAGCATATAAATTTATCACTATTCATTCAAAAGTGACATTTAATCTCCATTTTGAGACTTCCTCAGGTGTAAAATTTAGCAATTCAACATATTTACTCCTTTAGCCGAAAAGATTATTGAATGTACATGTCAAGAATTACATGTGAAGAATTTAGAGTCATGGACCATCTCCAACGACGGTTGCTCTTTTACTGAGAGTTGAATTACGAAAAAAGAATCTATAATTTTCCAACACCAAATAGGTATCTCAGACACACTTAAATATACATGATAATTTGAACTGTACCTATAAAATGGGTGTGCGTCTTCAAACCCCCCTCCCCTCCCCTACCTCCTTCTATTCCCCCATATCCCAACAGAAAGAACCTAATGATTCAATTTTGGTTAATTATTACTAAACATATATTAAGATCTGATTTCACTGTCTTGCTCAAAGCATAACAAACTGTTTTGCCTAAGCCATTGGAATGAATATCTCAGACAATGGCTGTCTCTTAAATATATCAGAATCACTTACATGAATAAGAACAAGAATTACCTTGGTACCTGTAGTGGAGCTGAGTTATTGTGAGATTCTCATCTCTCGTAGCAGGATTTGTAATTACAGACCCGACACCTCCTTTATCCAACGAAACCATGTCGATCTCCAAGTTTTCCCAAACGTTGTGGCCTTTGGTAAGTTTTCGAGCATACATAGAATTTTCTTCTAATACATACTGTGTTTGTTCTAATATATTCTCCAGAAAAAATTCAGTAACTGGAAATGTTCGCCCTGAAAATAAAATTTCACTTCAACTATGTTATTTGTTCCATCAAAATTTCAAAGAACGTACGCCAATTATAGTTAAGTTATTAGTGTTAACAATTAGAATCGTAATGGCACTTCAAGAGTATTTTTATCACTACTACAACTATTAAACTCTATTTAATTAGCCAATAAATTGGAACGCTTGACAGATTATATGCACCAGGAAACAGATTACTGTGTTAAATCCGATGAAAAAAATAACAGCAAGTTTAAACCAAATGTAACTATACAATACTTAAAATAATTGGTGTGGTGAAACAAGAATTGATATACATTGCTTATAATTCTTCTACTACTCAATATAATTTTTTTTCTTCACTCTAAACAACAGTTTTTGAAACTTCCATTCTAAAATTATGAATCAGCTTAGTGCTAATATTTTAGTAATACAACAACATATCTAACCTGGAATGTCTATTGTTGGAACATTCTGAAAGTAGTTGACAAATAGTTCTGCATTCACTGTAGCACTCATCAAGATAACTTTAAGATCTTGCCTTTGTGGAAGTAAATCTCGAAGGATTAGAAGAAGAAAATCGCTGCGAAAATGAAATGAAAAAGAATATTCATTTCGCGTATTAACTACAGGTGCTTAACATGATTAAAAGAAACTAATTTTAATATGTGCTCATACTAATATACCAATTATTAAAATTGAATGAGTACTAATTTTAAGTAAAACTACACTGGGAATGTCTTTTTCTATACTTACATAAATTTTAAGTTGCAATATACACCATATAAATAAATATATTTAATGCAACAGTACAGAAGGCAATGTGAATGTAACTTACTGCTATGGTATTAAATAAATATTTGAACTAAATTATCAGCCAAAATTAATCTAATTTGTAGCATCGTTTTAAATAAATTATTCCTCACAGCATACAAAGTGTATTTTAAAAATCAGTCCACTAAGAATGGGTATTGTAATTAATTGGCTGATTAAAAATTGGGAGTGAAGAGATGAGTAAAATAACATTCTCATAGTAGGCATCTTTACAACTTAACGACTGCCTATTCATCACAGAAGGAAATGAATTCAGCCTTGTCGAAGTAGTCATAATTAGTCACAGTGAGGCTGTTTTCTCAATTACATTACAACAGTTAAAGCACATTTTAATCAAATACACAAACGGATTTTTTTAAAAAAATCAAGAAGCAATATCAGATTCAGCTTAGTTGAGCAGGTGTAACACCAATTACCTTTCTTCACTACGCTCGTGTACTTCATCAACTATGATATGTGAAACTGATGACAGTGTTGGATCACTTTCCAGCCGCCTCAACAGGATTCCAGTTGTACAAAATAAAAGTCTTGTACTAGAAGACATTTTACTTTCCAGACGTATCTGAAAACAAGAAAGTGTCAAATTATTTCCATAATAAGCTACACATTTTTGTGAAAAATAATTTTTAATATTCCTGACAAGACATCTATTTATAAATTTGAGGACATAATAGCCAAGTTACTATTATGTTCACATAACGCAATTAAGAAGAGTAAAAACACTGAAGTTTGGCGACTACCACCTTCATTAATATATCATTGATCTGATCTCTGGTCACCTGTGCACCCTGGGTTGTTGTCATCCATTTCTCAAAAGACCTATGCAAGGATCGCAATTATTCTATGCAGACATAGTCTGGCCAATTATATTAACAGTTATGGTCAATGTCATCAAAACAGAAAAAATACGCCCCCATCCAAAAAAAAATATAATGTCTCAGATAATATTTTCCATGCATTATTAACTACAAACCCTAACCTTAAAAATTACACATGGACTTCTATTTTCAGGCTTTTAAAATATAATTCTCAATAGCTAACCTACAATTCTTAGCTGAAATTAAAAATTTCTTCCTGAATCACTTTCCCAGAGAGTAGATGAAGAAAAAAAATGTTATTTTTACCTGGTACCCTACAACACTCCCAACTTTTTCAACACGTTCCTCAGCTACTCTCTCTGCCACTCCGATAGTAGACAGCCTTCGAGGTTGCGTGCACACTATCTCAAATGAATGTGCGCCTCCACCTTTATCCCTCTGTTCTAACCACTCATCCAGCAGAAATTGTGGAACCTGAAGCAATTACAATTTAAAAAATGAAAATATTTGATACTTCAGTCAATTGGCAATAGATAAGAAGGATGTTAACAGAAACAAATGGCTACCAAGCACTTAGATAGAGTACGTAAGAATGATAGTGTAGCAGAGACATGGACACTACAGAAGACAATAAAGGATAGGGGGAGGGGGAGAGGAATTGAAGATACATACAAAATTAAAAATTTCTAGGACACTGCAGAGAAGTGTTGGGAGTGAATGCAAAAGGCTACAGATTGTGGATAACATAAATGGGGATATTTAAAAAGTGGTGAATATAAAGCTGGAGTTTTGGAAGCATAAAGAGGTATATAAATACCCATCTTAATGCAGAAAACTTTCAATAAATACATGTATGAAAGATTATATTACACAGCTGAACTATTATATTACTACAGCAATCTACAAAGTAATTTAACATTTTCCAGAGTTAACTTGCAAAACAATAAATCAGCATTGATCCATAAAAACTGATTCACAGAAACTGCAAATGTCTGACGTTTGTTCAGTATTACAATTATTTTAAGACACAATGGTGAGACAGTAGTCACCTTTATTCCACCTTCTTTTATATTAAAAATAAAAGTGAGTTACACATCTAGTGATTTACCTGTGTACTCTTTCCACAGCCTGTTTCTCCGCTTATAACGACAACTTGGTTCTTTGTAATGGTTTCCAAAATACCATTCTTCATACTCCACGCAGGTAATGACTTCCTATGCTCCATCAGTAACTGATATTGTGGCATAGATTTCTTTTTCCTGAACCGAAATGCAATATCATCGTCTTCCCTAAAAGAAAAAATTTATTTTTGCATAAATATAATACTTGCTGCATAAATTTGTATGATCCTTGAATATGGCAAATTAAGTAAAGATTGAGGTAATATAAATGAAAAAACTGAAGTTGCATGTTCTGCTGTCATACTCATGTGAAGCTTTGACGGAAAAACAAACACTCTTTAAAAAACATTCAACACACTTGCCACACAATAAATCAAACAAAGAAAAATAAATTATGTTAGTTTGTCAGGTATTAGAGATCTGACAAGAGACTAGGGCAAGCTGGGGCGTGTAAATAATGAAAGACAGTGTCATTGGAACACTGGACAGTGGGGGGAGTATGATCACTTGTAAAATCTCTAGATTGGAAAAGCAGGCTATAGAAATGATATGAAATGATATCAAGAATTTCCTGCTTATCATTACCTCAATCTTTCTCGTTTAGAAATTTGACCAGTTCCTCGTTTAAGGTTACTTTGTTTTACATTTGTTGTGTCCTCAGTACAATCTTCAGAGGCTTCTCCGTCTTGCTCTGTGTTCACATTATTTGGAAAAAGTGGTTTGCTAGGATCAAGAAATACTTCACACCGGCCTGAAAAGGATGGCATTATTGGAAAAAGGCGATTCAAATGATAAACTGTAACTTGTTAAATTATTTTCAGTATAATTAATATTAGTTTTAAAATATTCAACACACACAAACCAATAAGTTTTAAATAACAATAAAGAAGCTGTAATTTAATTTGCAATGAAAAGATTAAAAATTAAATTTGAAATGAGCATCAATTTGTAGTACCACACATGCTTAAAATAAATAAATTATCAACATTTTTTGTATATATAATTTTTGTAATACCTTTCACAATTACAATCATCTCATCAGTTTGATCAAGAAGTAGTTGAACTAAGCTGTACACACAAGGCTGTTCAATTTGAGCAGCTTCACGTGCTTCTTGACATAACCTAGCACTCAAGCGTAAGGAGGAAGCGGGCGGAAACCGTGAGCAGTTGGTACTCAAACAAACTAACGCGGGCTCAATGGGATACCGGGAGCCTGTAATAAAAAGTTATTAATGTGCAAATTAATAAATACATATTTCTGTTTCAAATAATTACTTAAGGAGTAATTGTAAATGAATTAAGATCTACGTTAAATTATAAATTCTTAATGGAAAGAAAGTTAAGATTCTAACTCTAAATTTATTAAGCCAAAATGTTATAGTTCCTAAATATTTTTCTGTTGAGTTTAAAAGCTCACAAATTTAACTGTAAATATCAGTTATATAAAACAGAAGGTGCAAGTCATTAATGAAGGAGATGCAACAAATGTATGTAACAACTCCATTGTTGAGCGAAGGATTTCCCGGTGAATTTGTTTCAAATACAATTCTCAGGTTTCAGCCCAGGTCTAAGGTTGTTTACACAATGTTTCGACAGCAAGCTCAGCCATCATCATCAAGCATCAGGTAACCTGAGGATGATGGCGGAGCTTGCGATTGAAACGTTGCATAAACAAACTTTGACCCAGGTTGAAACCTGAGATTGTATTTGGAACTCCATTGTTGCTATAAACAATATCATTTTCAAAGTATTGAATATTTTATGTTCAGTAATTAAAAAACTTAGACATTTATTAGATTCATAATTTAGGGTCTCTCAAAGTACTGATCCAATACATTTTAAAAGCTTAACAAACACTACTTGGTTTCAAGTTGGACATTTTGTAAAATGAATGCTTCAGCATTTGTTTCATCAATATCATATGTAAAACCTAAAAACTTTTTACTCAAAAAATTTATCAGGGGAGCCTTCATTAAATTAATGCACAATTGGAGGGAAGGTGTACAAATAAAATGGTCTACAGATGCATGAAAGTTAGGTAATACTTCTGAATATTGTAAATATATTTGTTACTGAATAATGAAAGTGGAATTAGTTATATTATAATCAATTAGGTGCAAGACAAATAAATGAATAAATAATGAAATGGTATAACAGAGTAATAATGTCTATTAATATATTATCCAATCAGCTCACCTTCAGGAAAGCGTACCTCTAATTCGAAGAGGTACTTTTCTGTATCAATGTCACTTCTCTGTTGCACAGGTTCTGGTTGCTGATGAAGGAATTTACAATTGTGAGTATACCGGCATTGCCCTTTTAAGTAGTACCTACATATGGACAGGAAAAAAGTTCTTACTGAAATAATGCTTATTGATTCTGATAACAGTAATGCTTTAAACAATACTAAAACGAAAACTGTGAATGTAATTATTAACATAGGTTTGGTCATAGCTTGTATTCTTTGTTTTTCTCATTTTCCGATTTTCATTACAGATAATTTGGTTAATTGCCCAATCTTTAATGTTCATTTACACTCAACACAAATTCATGAAAGAACAACAGTAAATTCTTAAAATTAACTAATAATATCTACACTGACTGTTTAAAGAAATCATGTTCCATAAAATTACTGCATTAATCTCGTTCACATTAAATACAATATAAGACAAAATTATAAATACTGATATTTACATAAACTATTTGATTTGTCTTCTTAACAAACTAGGAAATCTAGTGGAGATACTAAAATGTTAATACCAAAGAGTAATTTTTTTATTGTATTTATAATTGCCTTCACTCTTCAAAAGCTGTGAAAGCAAAATTTTTATTTTACTTTTATGGAAAGGTGGGCCCACAAAAAATAAAATGGAAAAAAAGAATACTTACCTACATATATCTTGTTGCCTTCTATTTCGATTTGACACATTTTGAATGAGTAATTCATCATCATCATCATTATTATGCTTTTTATACCTTGTTGCTGGCTTGTAGAGATCGATAAGATAGTCCAAACTTAATTTAACAACCCACACACGATTTGGAATTCGCTCTTCAAAGCTCCTCTCATAAATTGATTCCAGGACTGTCTTTTCTTCTTCACGTTGTGTTGCAATATATTCTAAATCAGCAGCTGATAAAGATTTTGAAACATTTCCATTTTGCGAGGCACCAGGTAGAGAGAGAGAACTAAAACTGACACCTAGTTTAAAATACTGTGACAGAAGGAGCTCCAGCGCTAAACCCACATCCCCATTGCTGAGAGTTAAAGCTTCATTACAATGATTCTTTTCAAAACCATACCTGTAACAGGCAAAATTAATGATAAAATGGTTGCTTTTAATGAAACCACCCAAATTTCTTATGTCCATCAAAATAAATAGCAATTATTGACAGTAACAGTAGAATTGAGTGTACAACTTAAAAAGGAAAGCCTTCAGTTTTTACCCTTAATGTTGTGTGAGCAATCTAAATTTTTCTGTTGAAAGGTTTTATATAATTCCTTCACTTTTCGTAATTATCCTTGAAGTTAGGGATTAAGTGTTTAGTTTAATAATTTGTAATAAATTTAGTCAGATAGGATCCCTATATTATTTATAAGCTTTGCTTAACAAGTAGCAGTTTATGTTTGTTTTAAAAAATACTAGTTATTGAAAATAAATAACTTATAGAGCACTTCATATGACTTGTGATTATTTGAAATTTTATATAAATCATTTCCACATATCATTAGTTCTAGCACTGAAGCACAACTTACCCTTGTAACCTTGAAAGGGCAAATGCATTTAATCTAGCCCAGGCATCAACAATACCCCGAGGCTGTGCAGAATAGTCAACACCACCTTGTACCACTAGATTTCCTCTATCCATCCAATATTGTCGACTAAGGCATTCACCCTTATCAGTAAAAGATGAACGATCTCTTAAAGAAAAATCCTGAAAGAATATATCATGTTTCACCATATATATCAAGTCGTAATTTGATATCTGATAAAAACATCACATTACAAACTTATTGTTTGATTATATTTAACGTTTGTTTGTCTCATATATTCAAAAAATGGTCAGCAGTTTCTAAGTTTCAGACCCACATTTTTCTATTCATACCAAGTCAAACATTCATAAAACTTTCTTCACTTTTGAAAAAATATACAAGTAGAAAAATAGATCCAAACAAACAGTACTTAAAATGAAACTTTCTATACTGATGGCCAATAAGTTAAAATGATGTGGATTCTAGAATATTATAAGGTAAATTGATTTGATGTTTACAGGTCTAAATTACTGATATTTAGCATTTTCTATTACAAGTTGTTAAAAAATTATTCGAATCTATATCCACATTTTATTAACTAATTTTCAATTAACCTTTTTGTTAAATGTAGATAAATGAACAGAATATTTTTTATTACCGGCCCATGAAGTTTTTTTAATGTTTCAAAGACAAGTTTCTCAGATTCCACATTGATGTGTAATGTTTGCATCTCCACTTTTAATGCAGGTTTTTTAAAACTGCTCACATTTCCTGAACTGCAAGATATTAAAAGTATTAGAATTAACATGACGGTTGCTACAAAAGTTACATTCAATGTATCAAAATGCTGAGTAATTCTCATGACAATTACATATAAAAATTTCATAAACTTCAATTAAAAGTATAAACAAACAAATCCATGTCACAGCCGTAATAATGAAAACAGGAGATGGGAACCACACATGCCTGCAGACAAATTCCATTTCGTCACACAGGAATTCGCACTGAGCAACACTAAATATGAACGTAATTAATCATAGGTATTGTTGAGAATAATAAAATTATTGGAATGATGAAAGTTTCCTAATAATGCACCCAACTTCTGAAATTATTACTATACTGAAAAATTGATGAAGTGCACAACTGATTTAAAAATTGATTGAATAGCCCATTTTAAGTTGTTTGCACAACTAAATTATTTAACTAGTATCACCTGGTATTATTGCCATCCAATTTTACCGAAAGAACTGAATCCGACCCTGCCTCTGCAGTTTTTGAGGTTTTGGAACGTTTTTCATTCATTCTGTCAATAATAACTTAATTAAAATATTCCAAATGCAAATAAAATGTAACAAATCGTACTCGGTGACAAAATGTCAAATAACTAACATAACCTAAAATTTAACCATATGGGAAACCAAATGCAACAATATGAAAATAGTATATCCGAAATTTCCCAAAGATAATAACGGCCAAAGATGCTTTTCTTTTATCCGGCAAAATTAAGCCTCGCTACAATATATATTTTGTAAAATCAACTCAAACTCATAAACGCAAATTAAACCGTACAAACAGTTAAGAGGCAGATTTGAATTAACTTGGCCATTTATCAGCGAAAAGTTTGAGCAGGTTAGGTCAGCATGGATCAGACCGGTCTAACGACTCAATGCTATGAGAACAGTCAAACAAACTACCACTTAAACAAACTTAAACTCATTTGATTCATTACAGATTTATTAAGAGGGATATTAAACTGTTTTAAACAAGATCTCCAAAGCGAAATTAATCAAATTAATATTGTTTTATGTATAATAGAACCGACGTGCTCATTTCTCCTTCTGACTTTTCAACTCTAATGTTAAGCATTAAGGATATATATTAAGGTAATTTTTATTTAACATCGATTAATGAATTTTAACTTTAGCTACAGTTAATATATATTTTATTATTATTTCTGTTATAATGGTCATTTAAATTCTTTATTCAAATTCGCAAGGAAATATTCCAATAGATAATAAATAATTGTATTATACAATACGTTAAAAAACCTATAATGTAGTATCAATACAGCTAATTTGTCAGCAAACAATTTTATGTATAATTGTTTGATATATGTACTACGTTTCGTCCATGTTTGTGTTCTTCGTCAGGTAAAAGTGAATAATTTTACTTAGAGACCGTCGCGTCATGCAAAATTATCCACTTTTACACACAGTATTTATTATCCATTTAAAATTTACCTGATATAGTCATCAAATATGGACGAAACGTAGTAAATATATTTCAAACAAATACAAAATTATTTTCCAACAAATTAGTTGCATTGTTTATTAATTTATGCATAATTGTCAGGTTGATGATGTATTAAATTTAACAATGATTAACTTTGAATTTTTAAAAATAATTCACTTAAATTATCAGATGAAATATATATATATATATATATATATATATTAGCATTTTAATGCTTCATATAATAAAGTTATCTCGGGTTGTGAACAATACCTCTGCAGAAGGCGGTCAGCAGTAATTAGAATTGAAGGACAAGAAAATAAAGCAGAAATGAAGAAAGTGAGACAAGGATGACCATGATTTTTAACTTACATACAGAACAGTGCGATGAAGAATGTTAAAAATAAATATGGAAAAGGAATCATACTGCAAGGAGAAGAAATAGAAACCCTACGGCATGCTGACGATATTGTAGTATTAGGGGAGTCAGAAGAAGGCTTGGAAACCATAATAAATGAAGAAAGAGTTCAATATGAGGATTAACCAATGTGATAGAGTGTAGTATGGGAAACAGTGGAATAACAAAAGCTGTTTCATTGGGAAGGGAAATTTTAAAGGAAGTTAAGGAATTTACGTACTTGCAGAACAATAACTAGAGTAGGATAGCGCAGGCAAGGAAGAGGAATTAACTTACGGCCAATATAAGTGTGAATATTAGGAAAACGTTATTAAAAATGTTAATATGGAGTGTGGCGTAGATCTGAAACGTGGATGGTAGGAGGTGCAGGAAAGCAGAAGCTTTCGAAATGTGGGTACTATAAGAGAATGAGATGGGTCGATTTCTATCCACTAACGAGGCAGTTGTAAGCAGAATAGGACAAGAGAGAAGAATATGGTGGAATTTAACCAAGAGAAGGGATAGATTAAATAGGCCACGTTTTGGCTTATGAAGGTTTTAGCATTAGAGGGAAGTGTGTGGGGTAAGAACAGAAAAGGAAGGCAAAGAATGCAATCCGTTAAGAAAATTGGGGAATATGTTGGATATGGTTGCTATGTAGAAATAAAAGGGCTTGCCAAGATGGAGGGTTGCATCTGAACAGTCTCAGGACTGAATACCACACTGCATACCGATATTTCTTAATATTCTCACATATATTTGGCGTAAGCAAATTCCTTTTCCTTGCCTCTGCTATCCTACTCTTTGTGTCTACTATACTTCTACCATCCCTAGTTATTATGGTGCCCAAGTAGCAAATTTCCTTAACTTCCTTCAAACTATCACTTCCTAATCTAACAGCCTTTGTTAATCCACTGTTTTCCCCACACTCCACTCCATTACCTTGGTTTTCCCTCTATTAATCCTCGTATTAAACTCTTCCTTCAGGACCACGTCATGCCATTTATTATCGTTTCCAAGTCTTCTTCTAACTCCCCTAATACTACAATAATATCAGGAAAGCGTAAGGTTTTTTTTCTTCTCTTTGCAGTATGATTCCGTTTTAACTTTCTTCGTCGCCTGTTCTATATATAAGTTTAACAGCATGGGTGACAGACTGCTGCATCCTTGTCTTACTCCTTTCTTGATTACGGCTTTCTTTTCTTGATCTTCTATTCTAATTACTGCTGCCTGTCTTCTGTAGAGGTTATGTATAAGCCTCCTTTCTCGATATTTTATTCCAGTGCTCTTCAGAATGCTTAATAGTATGTTTCAGTTCACATTATTAGATCTACAAATGCAGTGAACGTTGGTCTGTTTTTTTTCTCTCTTACCCTGTCTTCTAAAATTAGACACGAACTCAATATTGCTTCTCTTGTCCCTACGTTCTGCGGTTGTTTCAAGAACATTAGTAATTTTTTTCTAATAAAATTAATTTTCGAGTACCTTTTAAAGTTTATCATTTTATGAAACGATTTTCTTCTCTCCACGTTTGTGTATCCTCTTCCCTCCCCCCCTCCTACATTCACATATATATATAATTTTTATTTTGTATTTTCCTTAATTACATGTGTTTCATACATCTTCTTTGCTTACTGTTTATTATTTCATTATACTTTTCTTACATTTATGTATTATTTTCAAGGGATGTATTTTATTATTCTGCTTGTTATTTATTTTTTTTATCATTTGTCCTATTTTCAAAATTAATGGAATAAACGAATAAACAAATCCAAATCCATGCCCGTCAAACTTGAAAAGAAAAGGAAAATGATACACAAATAATTATTATATTTGGTCCTGAATTTGATGGACTGAAGTCACCTTGAGGCCTCGGCAACCTAGGTCTACGACAGCCCAGCCGCAAAATCCTAGTTAATAGTACTCCATCTCTAGTTGAAACTTAACAGTTCTGTGAATTTGTGGCATTCATCAAGAAATATCATTATTCCAGTGCTCTTCAGAATGCTTAATAGTATGTTTCAGTTCACATTATCAAACCCTTTCTTTAAATCTACAAATGCCATTAACGTACCCTGTCTTCTTGTCTTGAGGTTATGGTTGCCTTAACGATCAGGGGAAGGTAAATCCTGACGCCTACCATCATTATTTTGCTTGCAGCTTAATGGCCATGAGCAAAGCCAGGTTGTTCACGCGATATCGAGTCTACTTTCAAGTGACACAGAGAGACAAGTTTATTACCTAATTACTTCATATCATGGCAGGTACTTTCATAACTTTCCGCATACGATTGAAGTACGTTGACCTTTGTTCCCGCTCGGTTATCTTTAGATACTTCGCTTTTAGATAACATCGCTGTTACGTACTAAACGGGGTATTTGAAGTCTACAGCGTATATATCGATATTATATTCGCTGATTTATTTTCGAGATTGTAAATAATTTCGGAACAGTTGTTAATGTTAAGGATTCAACTAGGATTTCCCTATCAAAAAAATTTCAACTGAAGTTGTTGTTGTGGTATTCAGTCCTAAGACTGGTCTGATGCAAACTCTCGATGCAAAAAACTACCTTGCGCAAGCCTTTTCCCTCCTTTATAATTAGCACAACCCACATTATCCATAATCTGCTTAGCGTATTCCATCCTTTCCCCTCCCTCTTCTGTTCTTACCCAACACACACTTCCCTCTAATGTTAATTTTACAAGACCCTAGTGCCTTAAAACTTGGCCCATCAATCTATCGCTTCTCTTGATCAACGTCCTCCATATTGTTCGCTTTTCCCCTATTTTGTTTAGAACTTCCTCGTTAGTTTCATTCTCCTATAGCACCACATTTCCAAGGCTTCTATTCTTTTCCTTTCCTCAACTCCTATCGTCCACGTTTCGCACCCATATAACAACGCCACGCTCCATATGAACTTTTTGAACAACGATTTCCTAATATTCACACTTATATTACCCGTAAATAAATTCCTCTTTTCGCGAAAGCCTTCCTTGTCTGTGCTATTGTATTCTTTATGTCTAGTATACTTCTACCATCCCTAGTAATTACACTTCCCAAGTAGCATAATTCCTTAACTTCCGTCAAAATATCCCTTCCCAGTCTAACAGCCTTTGTTATTTCCAAACTACACTCCATTACCTTCTTCATCGCCTGTTCTATATATTAAGTTAAACAGCATAGGCGACATACTGCTGCATCCTTGTCTTACTCCTTTCTTGATTACGGCTTGCTTTTTCTTGATATTCTATTCTAATTACTGCTGCCCGTCTTCTGTACTGGTTATGTATGTATTTCAACAGCAGTACATTAATTAAAATAATATGATTAATATTGAATTGAATGTCTGCAATAATTGTAGTATATAGATAGGAGTTGAAGAAAGAAAAATAATAGAAGGTTTTTGAATGTGGTGCTATAGGAGAATGATATGGGTGGTTAAGAGTGACTAACCACGAAATTCTGAACTGAATAAGAGGACAGAGAACAATATGGAGGACTTTGAAAGGACAGATTAATAGGCCACGTTTTGAGACATGAGGGTCTTAGCATTAGAGAAGTGAATAGTAGAAGGAGGCCAAGGATTGAATACGCTTAACAGACAGTGTGTCTGTGGTATATATATATATATATATATATATAGTGATAAAAAGGCGGATTTTGTGATGTTGTGGCGTTATGAGGCGCAGTTCGGCCAACAACAAGGCTGAAAGATGGTGATTCCCCGCGGGAAACTCCCGCCGAGCTTGTATAAAAAATGACGATGGTGAAACCCCGAGGGAAAACCCCGCCGAACGAGTGTAAAAAATGAGGGCGGGGAACCCCGAAATTTTGTGAAATAGGGGAATTCCCGCCGGAAGATTTAAAAGGGAAGCCGATGGGTGGCTCAGACCCCAGAAGGCAGACGAGTGGAAGAGAGGACGATGGAGAGGACGGACGTGGACCGAGCATAAGTGAAACGAGTGGAGGAGAGGACAGACTTGGTCCGAGCAGATACGGAGAAGTGAGACGAGTGGAGGAGAGGAAAGACGTGGGCAAAGCAGATGAGCAGAAGTCAGAAGAATTGAGGAGAGGACGGACCAGAGCAGACGTGTCCAGACGCCAGAGAGACGCACAAACATTCGAGAGGTGGATGTTTGTAGGCCCAGTAATTGTGGGTAAGCTATAAAAAAAAATTGTGAAACTTGCTCATTGCTCTGGATAAATAATATTTAATGATTTTTCTTTCTATTTTCAGCTACTGCATACTCCATCCATCTCTCGAGAGACCCAAAATCCCCTGAGATTAAGCCCGTGTATTCTCACTTTAAATTAATAAATGAAAAATTTTAAAATTGATCATAATTTGTTCTGTTAATTAATAAATGTTTTATACCAAAAAAAGTATATTACAATATAAATGAAAAGACTTGCGCAGGATAGGCTAGCATGGATCGATCAGACCAGTCAGATATGGAAGCGGGACGGTGGGCTTAAATATCCTGGTCTTTATGTTCTGAAGAATACGGCATTTGCTAATGTGGCTTTCAGTAGACGGGTATTGATTGATTTATTGTTAATTTGTACTTTATCAACGATTTAGGTAGGTCTGGCCGAAACATTTTGGAACGATTGAAGACATTGATGTGGCAGCTTCTGGAATTGGCTGCTACCGCTGCCCTTTGGAGTCTACCCTTGAAAGGCGCGTTCCTGCTACTCCCAAGATGTTTCAGTCCGATCAACTAGCTCACTCTAAAACTACCTTTGGTAACTCATAGTATTGACGGATCTTAGACGAGCAGGGGAAAAGAAACGGCAATACTGCGCATGCGCATTTCTCATTCCAGACAACAAGATTCTCGTGCTATAAAGCATGTAGCCAAGATAATGAAGGCGAAAATTTTCGGCCAAAATTAGTCAGAATTAAAATTATTTATTTATTAAATTATATCGCGACGTTTCGTTCCTTTGTTTGGAACCTCCTCAGGTGCGAAAACAAACTAATTATTTTTGTAGTTTGTTTTCACACCTGAGGAGTAGCATAATTCCTTAACTTCCGTCAAAATATCCCTTCCCAGTCTAACAGCCTTTGTTATTTCCAAACTACACTCCATTACCTTCTTCATCGCCTGTTCTATATATTAAGTTAAACAGCATAGGCGACATACTGTATCCTTGTCTTACTCCTTTCTTGATTACAGCTTGCTTCCTTTGTTTGGAACCTCCTCAGGTGTGAAAAACAAACTAATTATTTTTGTAGTTTGTTTTCACACCTGAGGAGGTTCGAAATAATGGAACGAAACGTCGTGATATAATTTAATAAATAAATAATTTTAATTCTGACTAATTTTGGCCGAAATTTTTCGCCTTCATTATTCGAAATACAGTCAGAACAACTACAAAATTTGCAACCAAGATACACACACACAGGAGGGAGCGCGCTGGAAGGTTTAGACTTCGAAGCCGAAGCAGAAATACTATTAAAGTACGAGGTCTTTCCTTCCCGGTGAATGGCATGTATAAATTCCTCTCGAGTTTCCAACCGGGTCA
Source organism: Eucriotettix oculatus (assembly GCA_034510155.1). NCBI lineage: Eukaryota > Metazoa > Arthropoda > Insecta > Orthoptera > Tetrigidae > Eucriotettix > Eucriotettix oculatus. The sequence goes on along the minus strand of CM067377.1, from coordinate 209,622,488 downwards.
AAGCCGAAATGGATCACCTTCGAAGTTCCTCATCAAGAAACGGTTACACCGTTGGTGAAATTTCACGGGCAATACACGGAACCAGGAAGAAGAAAAAGAGGAGTCGACCGGAAAAAGAGCGTATATTCCATATGCCGGAAAATGCACAACCATAGTTAAGTCGCATGCATACTGGCCAAGCATGATATAAAAACGGTGTTTCTAACACAACGTAAAATCAAAGACATGCTCAGGAATGTAAAAGACGATGTAGGGCCTAAAGACCCCCTGGGGTATTTATGAAATACCTTGCGACTGTGGCAGTAAATACATAGGACAAACAATCAGAACCGTAGATGAAAGAATAAAAGAGCATAATAGACATCTACGATTAAAACAACCCAATAAGTCAGCCATTGCCTTGCTGGTTCACGGGCCATAAAATAGCTTTCGATAAGACGCGTATTCTGGACCAGAGCTAATTGCTATTGGGATAGCGTTATTTTGGAGGCAATAAACATCAGGTCCAGTGAGAATTTACTGAATAGAGATTCTGGATTCCCAATTGAGCCTGGCTTGGAAGAACCCATTGTTTCACCGGAGGAACGCCGCGGAGCTGAGTCACGGGAGACTAGAGCATGACTAAGCAAGTGGACCAATGGGAGACGCCTTCGCTCGCTCCCGCGTCCACAACATCTAGCCAATCACAGGCGGTTTGTGCTTGCACAGACTTGCCTCAGAGACTATATAAATGCTTACACTCACCGAATTTGACACTTCAGTCTGAAGATGATGGCAACAGCAAGCCATCGAAACGTCACTGTTAAAATCTTTGACCCGGTTGGAAACTCGAGAGAGGAATTTATACAGAAATACTATATTTTTGAGAATTTTTTTTTAAAACAAAATTTTCAAAACAAATAATTCCTCCTAAATTAATTCATGTGCTGTGTAGCACATGATCACATATGCACCAGCCGCCACGGGAAATATGTGTACTGATTTAAGATCCCTGAAAATAAGCCGCTGTTAACCTCAATTGACAAGCTCAATCAATGTGAATCAAAGTACTTCAACGTGGTTTGCATTAACTACTGCTGTAGATCACATTAGATTAAAGGAAACTACAGAGAGGGGAAAACATGAATGATGACTGTAGTAGGGTGGACGAATGTGTCTTTAAAATGAATTGTCTCGCTAGATTAGCCTTGAATATTATGTTTTTTTTTGTTTGTTATTTTAGAAACACGCCCCAGGGTACTATCAGATTAATCAACTATGGGAGATAGGTGTTATCATCAGGGCTGGTTAAAGGTCGGTCGTCGGTGAGGGAGCGGACGGGCGAACGAGCCAAGGTCACGTGTATATTTAATCGCAACGTCGAGGCGGAGGAGTGTCATTGGTCAGGAGAACAGCGGGCACCAACGATGGGATCTGTTTCGCAGGTAAAAAAGAAAACTTGCCAGGAGGACGACGACGATGACTCGTGTGAAACCTTAATCAAGTGACGAATACAGACGGAAGTTATTGATTTATTATTCCTCGCTCAACTTGCGAAATCACAGCGACTTGGGCAGAATTTTCCCTTCGTGCGCATCGCATTGCATTGCACAGACAGTCGGGTTCATTTCCCTGCCCTAACACTGTTTAATTTAACATAATGGATCTCGGAAATGAGAAGTGCAGATCATCCATGTCCTGTTTTTTTTTATTTATCTTAAAATCACGAGCAATTACATGTCAATACCAGAACTCGACCTTTGACACTTAATAAATTTACATTAAAAAAGAATTACTTTTAACATGGGTTAGCTTTCACGTTATTAAAAACTGCGTCATAGAAAGGTAAACAGCATATTTCCGTAATGGCTGTTTTTGTTATAAAGTGGCGTTGACCCTGGAACTGATAAGTGATGATGTTGGCTAGAGATGTTAACCTCACAAATGTACTCGAAGTAAACCAAAAGTTTTGTTTCTTACACCGAATGTGGAATTCTGTCTTTAATAAGCGGTTAGGAAAATTTTAGTGCAAGGTTTGGATACAATAGTTATTAATAAACGTTTCAAGATCTCTCATCTTATAATGATCAGCAAGTATTCCAATGCATTATGTAAGGATGTTTTCACAATTGCCCCAGGTACATTACTAAGCAGTTTATTGGATGCTGGGAGAAATGAAAAAGGTTAACAAAGGCTCCAACTCAAAAGTGTCAATTAACTTTTAAGGATGATAAAAGTATTGAAATAAACCCATCCTGCCGTTCCCATACGTGGACAATTGTCAAAACATTGTGTTAAGGACATCCAATAAGTTATACTGCACATCTTGATAATCATGATGAAGGTCATACAATTGCATAATCAATCCTTGGGGTAAAAATATAGGCAGAGACATTTGTTCTAAAGGATCGGTGTCCGGTTGTGTAATATAATAGGAAATGTCAAAAATAATGTGAAGTATTACGCAACCGTCTGTTGCAAAACACCTTTGGCATAACAAGCGACCTTTGTCCTGCTGGCTCAAGTTCGATCACTTTTATTGTGCTGACGTTGTACAGTAGTTTTAAGAGGAAACGGATGTATGGCAATAAAGCGATGGAAATAAATTCCTATTTTTAATGTTTTGTCTGGAAACGTTGTGTTTGGTTGTTATTTGATTTAACAGACTCAATGTGAAAATAAAATGTTCTGTTTACAGTTTGCTCGTGGTACGCTTCGGTCTGGTTTTCGTGCTCTGTCGAGCACTCCAAAACCGGCCGTACAGTCTGAGTCGAAGCATGCAAATGGGTACTCCTTTGGTAAGTATTACAACTTTGGTGAAGTAGAGTTACCAACAGTATTCTATAGAGATACTTGTTAAATTTCCAGATGTTAAAAACATTACAATTTAGAAATATTTTTCTTTAAGTTACTATTTCGACAGATTAACACTTCCTATCATTTAATTTACTTTAGTAGCAATTGCAGTGGCTGCTCATGAGTTTTTTTTAACTTATGTGCTATAGCACCTGAAGGAACAATTTTTATGAGGATAACTACATAACATATTAATAATACTACAACAGCTAGAGGGTTGATAATACTACACAACCCTGTAATGTGCGACATTTCTCATTTAGTCTCCATAACTTGGAATAGGGAGGCATTATTAAAACTGTACAAATATAAAATCAAATTGGAACAAATTACCAACAGGAAAATATTTTGTCTTTGTACATATTTTGAGTAAAGAAAGTTAATTTTAAGAAGAAGTCACTTTATACGGCAATATTATATGCAGGATCATGAGGTAATTTTCTCGGCGTTATGAAAGTCTTCAAAACGCCACCCCTTAAATGTTAATTCTTTCAAATAACCATTGATTATTCAAATTAACCACAAGTCAAAAAAATTTGAATATGTAGCTTGATAAGGCCACCTTTGTCAGCAATCCTTGCCCGGCACGGTGTTTTGTTGCTCATATAATACTTAATTTGTGGGCACTCAGGGGGTGAATCATTATACTGAGCATGCACACTTAAGACGGTAATTTTGAGTTGCAATGAATGCACGATAGCACAAAGTGCTTTGGCGGGAGGGATCACATCGGCAGACAGGCAGTTTAAAGTCTTGGAAATGAAACCAGAAATACACACTCATAAAATACTATTATTATAAAGGTTCATAAAATTGTGAAACAAACAATTCTTTCTAAATTAATTAACATGCTGTAACTCGTGAGCACATATGCACCAGCCGCCACTCACACTCGGAAATTGTTGATTCATTGTTTAATCAGTCATACTAGCACATGTAGTTTTAACTAATTTTAGTATAAATTAACTAGTATTGTATTTTTTTAACTTTGTAGAGCTCAATGAGACTCAACGAGAATTCCAAGAACTTGCTAGAAAATTTACGCGGGAGGAAATCATCCCAGTTGCAGCAGAATATGATCGCACCATGAAGTTTCCTTGGGAAATTGTTAAGAAAGCCCACGCACTAGGCCTGATGAATGGGCACATTCCTGCTCATTGCGGTAATTATTTAGCATTTTAATTATTACTCGGAAGTTTAGAAATGACATTTTAATGTAAAATTGTGATAGGAAGTAAAGAGTGTTACTGATGTTTCATGGTGGGAAGAATTGCAAAGTTTTGCGAGAATTTAGAATTATACTCTGAAACAGACTTGAACAGTTTTTTTTATATGATGGCAATTTCAGAACTGGACTAGTTTGGTGCTGTCGCCTCATCACCCTCCGTCGCTCCTCCCATTGCCCGCTTGACGTGAGCCCAGACTTGTAATAATGTAATATCACCAAAAAAATGCATGGCAAATATTTTTTGACTTAAATTCATGTGTAGCTGGAGTCAGCTTTTTCGGCCAAATACATGGGGCGATTGTGGGTGGAACCCGCTTTTTCGGCCTAATGTGGGTGGAGTGAGCTTTTTCGAATTTATTCATGAAATAGTTGTGTGACATCACAGAACGGCAGAGAGAGATTTTGGGGGGGGAGTGGGAGTATGACGACACCAAAGTAGTCTTCAGCTGCAATTTCTTCTTGGAAAAGTATTTAGGATGCATTTATAACTGTCATAATTAAAAGTGGGAATTTTATAGAGGTTTGGTCTGAATGATTATGGGATGGAAGTTGTGAAAATCCCCCCAAAAAATTGTTTTTCTCATAGATCAGTAAGGTTTCTGAGGTATGAGACGTGTACTATTATTTCGTTAATGTATTTACTAAAATCCTTGATGCCCAATTGTTGACGAGATTCCACACAGAATCTAACTTGGTTGGTTGTAAGGATGAAGCGTGCCCATCTGCAAGTTGTAGGAGATGTTGCTGCTTCTAATGTATTTATTATATGATGTGAAAGAAAAATTAGCAAATTAGTTGCTCATAAATACTGCTCTTAATTTCACAAGGCAACAAGGGTTGACTAGGGTCCCTGGGCTATAGTTTATACCTGGTATTCACCTGAAAGAGATGTGGGACAAACTCCTAGAAAACCTGTTTCAGCCTCTAGGGTACTTGTCTTTCCTCCTTCTGAATGATAGGAGAGGTTTTGCCCTTGAGGTCACAGTATTCTTCTCTCCATGCCTTGAATACTTTAGGAGGCAGCTGGAATACTGTTCCAATAGAGTCATCGAACAGCTGTTACCATAACTGACCGACATTTTTACATCAGAATAGATGGTAAAAACAGCCAAACATGACCAGTACAAAGTGGAGTGCCCCAGGGCAGCTGTCTTGGGCCAACACTCTACAACATATACATAAACGACGTACCGACGCATCCCGGAACATGAGTTGCACTATATGCAGATGATGCAGCCTACTTTGTAGCAGAAAGAAATCTAAACTACGCGTCCCAAAAGCTCCAGCTTGCCAATAGAGGGCTTCCATGAGTGGGACAAAGAAATGGAGAATTTCGCTATAATCACAAGAAGAACCAGGCGATTGCTCCCGAACCCCCAACGGGGGGGGATCTTGAGGAAAAACAGAGCATCGTGCCATGCTCGACAACCGGAATATCTGGGCCTCACCCTTCAGATTAGAGGCTCACCTTAAACCTCAATTGAGCGGCGATGAAGGCCCGATTCCCTAATACTATGTTCCACTTGATTCTTGTACCAAAAAAAATTACAAAAATCTAAAAAAAATCGTACCGGACCTGCCCTCCTTTACGGATGTGATGGCTGGTTGTGCAGCTGGTAAAACCTAATAGAACGGGCCCAGGATTACGCAAAACAGATTCTCGCATATTTACCAAAGCCCCACCCTACACAAAAACCCTAAGGACCTCCACCCAAGTAACCCATACGAAAAAAATTTAGAATATTATTAAAACACAACAAGAAAATTTTATGAAAATGTCTACACGTACATCTAAATATTAAAATCCATACACTTCCCTCGCCCGTCCGCGCCCCCCCCAAATTAACGACTCACAAACAAAATTAATGGCTATTTACAATCCAGATAAAACTCCAGTAAAATTCTATAAAAAATGTATATGTTTATAAATCCAAATTCCCACAACCCTAAACGGGGACCGCAAACAAAACTACAAAAAAAAAAAACGAAATTCTAAAGAGCTATGCCAGCTCTCATCATTATTTCGGCATGTCAGGGAACAACAAGGTTATATAAAATTGTTATACAAGTCTACGTGCGGCAACAGCCCGAAACTTGAATTTTTAAATGAGGTACGCCCTCACATGAAAACAGCGGGCTTGTGAGAACCTTAAAAGCCAGTGAGACAACAAAAATAGTTTTTAGGAAGACTTTTCCCAAACACCACTGCAGGAAAATTATTCCATTTGATTATTGTCGTATCATATTGCACCAATATGCCTTTTGTTCCCTACATTTTACTTTCAATTTATGATCTCGTCTACTGGCTTTTGGAGCTAATTTCATTACATTGTCTTTGCCCGGTGTAATAGTATGTTCAGCCTTGTTCTCTCTCCTTCTGTGACACTATTTCATGTCCATGACAAAACCCCTACTCTTTCAAATTCAGCTCCCCTTTTGTTTTTTCCTGATTTGGATCACAACAATCAGCCCCCCACACCCCCAATATTTCAAGATTTGTCTGACTAAGTATGCTACCTTTAATTAGAAGATATCTTTTTAAATTTATCATGATCAACAAGTTGTGCCTATTAAAATCTGTATTCCTAAAAGTTGAAGTATTAACATTGGCAGCTTAACACACTAGGCTTCATTTCCCCACCTATGCTATATTTTGGTTGCATTATGAAAATATGCTTTTATTACTATCATTTTTCATTTGTCTAACCTTTGACCTTGTCAAAGCCTTTAATACAAATGTATTGTTGTTTGTTTTCCGTCTTCTGTTTCCTGGGAAAATTTTGGTACCAAATTTAGATGTCCTGGTACAACGTGTCCTTAAATTCCATAACCGAGGAACTCCCGACGTTAAAACACCTTTATACGACATCTTGTTTAATTCGTCATATGTTATATTGTGTGACTCAATGTAAAAAGCTTTGAAGGAGGTAATAATTTTTCTATTCATTCTAATGTGCCCCATATTTTTATGTTAACTGGATCCTGAAATATATTTATTTGTCTATTGCTCCGGGAACCTTTCTGAAAACCATGTTGCTTTTTTTTAAAAAAAAAATCCAGAATTTTTTCAGCTCTGATTGGATGTAGGCCACTAAGCCACCCCAGGACTGGTCAAATAACAAAAGTATGACTTAATGTTAAGTATTGCTGTAATTTTGTCACCCATCAATCTATTTTTCTCCTTGTGTATGTGTGTAGAAGAGGATAGCATATTAATTTTTTGCAGGTGGATTGGGTATGGGCATTTTTGACGCCTGTTTGTTGTGGGAAGAATTTGCTTACGGCTGTGCTGGCATTACAGCCCCAATTGGTGTCACTTCAATTGGTGTGAGTATTACATTATTTTCCTTCATCTTTCAGGTGGAATGGATTTTGGTGTCTTTGATGGTTGCATGATTGCTGAAGAACTTGCTTATGGGTGCACAGGAATCATGACTGCACTAGAAGGCAGTGGCCTTGGAGTGAGTATATGATTTTTATCAAATGGTGATGCACATTTTTTTTTGTCATTAAAGGATGAAGCGCATGAATTAATCAAGTGTGTTTGCACTCTGGAGAAGGGTTGGGAGAAGTTTCTTTTATTCGTTAAAGATCATGAAAGCTGTGTTGAGCTTGGTTATGTCACATTATGCCTATTATCCTTACTGTCGATTGGGTGGAAGTATGTATGTGTGTGTTTGAAATTGTCCACATCTTTAAAGGGACAGTCTTCAATATTTGACTCTTGTCTCGGTGTACCTTCTCACTGTGAGACTATGCAGACCTGGGGTTGGTCGTATGTAATTATACTGCCACCATACTTCACTCAACTTGTTGGAAGTTCAGTTCTTATCAGCAGTGTCTGAACTTTGATCGTGCTGATTCATTCGTAATCAATATTGCGTAATGTGACACATTTATATAAAATAGTTTTCCCTTAAACATGTTCATTGCTTTTATAGTTTATTAAATTTAATAATAAATTCTTGCAAATTTCAATGTGAGATATAATTACAGATATTTAATATATATGCATCAGGAAATGACAGCCAGGTTAATTAAAACAATTAATAAGGAAAGGAAAGAGAGAAAGAAAGAAAGTAGGTGACTTACCTGAGGCTCACAGACGGCAGGCACCTTGTAAGGTTCGGAGTTCTCTTAAATTTTTGGAGGCTAGCCCATAACTGGAAGAGTCTTCCTAATTTTCTGATGAAGGGGGCGGTGCCTCTGAAAATTCAAGAACTCCAAACCTTAAAAGGTGGCTGCCAGCTATGAACCTGGGGTATGTCACCTACTTTCTATCTCTCTCTCCTTTCCTTATTAATTGTTTATATATGGGCATTTCAATGCCTTATAAACATAGATTAAATCAGACTTAAATTTTATGACAGTTAATTATAAAATACAAAAACTTAAAATATTACAAGTGTGTTTAAAGTATAGAAAGAAGTAGCCAAATTACAGATGAAATAAATTATGCAAACCTTGTTGCCTTCATCAGGTGATTAAAAAGTGGAAGAACAACACAGGGCACAAACAAAAGTGTTTATTTTTACCACTTGTTTTTTTATAGTCACCTGATGAAATCTGCAATATTTGCAGAAAGTGTTGTACTGTGGTATTTATTTTATTACTCATTTTTGTCTGCAATTCGGTTACTTTGGTTTGTAGCTATAGAATTTATTGAAGCATTATTCCTACTTATTGTTTAGTTCATAGAAATAAAATTGAACAGTAAATATGAGTAAAGAGTGAAGGCTTTCCGGGTGCAGTTGCTGAAGAAACTGTGTTTTTTGGTTTCCACAGTGATAAAAAAGTGATGTTTTGATGACTGTAAGTCCAGGACATGGTTTGGAAGATGGCGATAGAGCTTATGGAAACTTGTGAACTGTTTCTGAGACCCTAATTTAGAATGGGACCACTCACAATTTTGCAAAGCAATTATAAAACACTGTTTTAATTCATTGATTATTTTCCAAAATTTAAAATGTTTCAAAAAGATTGTATTGTTAGTTCAAAGTATTGCTGTTTAGAATATATTTACTAGGAAACAGTTTTGACAAGAAATTGCAGTTTTTTCAATGGACGATTCTTCTTAGTATTTTATTTATTGTGATTTGCACAGTTAGATTTTAAAAATATATCCAAATTTATATTTTTACTTAGTCTTCTGAAATCTCTCACACTTTTACAGCCATTGTTTCATGATAATTAAAATCTTTACCAATCTCTACGCCATAATTGAATACCTGCCTGTAAAATATTCACCACACCATTTTACGAGTTTTAAATCTAGGTTGTTTGGCACCTTTTAGCTGCATTGTTTGAATGTTTCTGCGTGTTGTTTACTGTGATTAATTTTCTAAATTAATTTCAGCAAACGCCTGTGATTCTTGCTGGAAATAAGGAGCAACAGAAAAAATACCTGGGAAGGCTGATTGATGAACCACTTTTAGCAGTAAGTACAAATATTCATTCTGAATTGTATTCATTTTACGGCGAAGAAAATGTGTGAGCATTAGTTGAGCGAGTTCGTTGCCATTCCTTGGCCATGCAGCAGTATATTGTATTTTCAAATTATCTGACATTCTTAAAATATATTAGAGACCAAAAATGTGAAATTATAATTTCTACCCATAAAAATATATGCTTTATATAGTGTTAGCTGTTTGTTGTTGTGTGGTAATCAGTCCTAAGACTGGTCTGATGCAACTCTCCATGCTAACCTATACTGTGCAAGCCTTTTCATTTCTACATAGCTACTACGTCCCACATCCTCCATCACCTGCTTAGTGTATTTCATCCTTGTCTTCCCTCTTCTTTTCTTACCTTACACACTTCCCTCTTACTAATTTTACAAGACCGTGTCTCTAAACGTGGCCTATTAACCTACCCCTTCTCTTGGTCAACGTCCTCCATATTGTTCACTCTTCCCCTATTCTGCTTAGAACTTCCTTGTTAGTTATTCTATCCCCCATCTGATTTTCAGCATTCTTTTACAGAACCACGTTTCACACCTATATAACGCCACACTCCATACCAACATTTTTAATAAATAAAGAAGTTGTAGTTTTTCAGTTAACTTTATCTGACTGTTAATAATAGTCTTATTCCTGACATTGTTTTGATTCCCCAGTAATATGTCCCGTGACTTGAATTATGGCTGAAATAGTGTGGTTGACATATGTTAATTTCCATAGAAATAATAATCGATCTTACTGCAATAAAATAATAACTATGGGTAATTCATAATTATGCTTATGATTAATGATTGTGTTTTATGGATGTCCTAGGAAATGTGTACACTGACAAAATAAATTTCCTTCCAGGCTTACTGCGTAACAGAACCCGGAGCTGGATCTGACGTAAATGGTGTGAAAACTAAAGCCGAGAAGAAAGGTGATGAATACATTCTTAATGGGCAAAAGATGTGGATTACCAATGGAGGTGTGGCCAATTGGTTGGTACAATTAAATTTATAGCATTAGTTAAAAAATATGTTTGGAAATAAATAGTACAATGGCCTACACGTGAGAGAAAATTTAGTATAAACAGTAATTAACAGTAGTTTGTATGCTATTTTTCATTCGTAATTTAGAATCTACCTCTTGGGTGATTTAAATTAATGTTTAATATAAGTTTATATTATTTTTCTGTCATTATGCTGTTGTACAATTTATGTAGTAGTATAGCATTCTTCTGTTCGTGAAGTAATTCATTTGATCAATGTAAACTTAATATTTTTCAAAAATTAATTTGCGATATATAGGGCCATTCAAAAAGAGCTCTGGTTTTGACATAGCAAATTAAGAAGTTTATTTTTACCAATAATAGGAACAAAATACATAAACATGTTCATATAACCTCCCATTTCATGTATGAAAAATGATGTCGGGCATACAACCTCCTCTACTGCATGCAAGAACTGTCACTATGATTGCACAAGTTTCCGTTGGCATTTTGCTGACAACTCGTCTAATTTCCTTCTTTAAGTCATGATTTTTTCGGGGGTTTATTGGCATATACCGATGACTTGAGATGACCCCAATGAAAAGAGTCACATGGCCATTGATGATCAGCATTCCGGGAACTGCTCATGGATCAAGGGAATTGTTACACAGGAAGTATGCTGAAACCACGACTCTTCAGTGCCCATCCCATCCAAATGAGACCACAAAAACTCCTATATCATGGATCGGTAGCGGTGTCCATTGACTGTCGCTGTTTGTCTTTCCTCATCTTCACAAAAAAATAAGGGCTGATGGCACTGCTCATCCAAAAGTCACTTGCTGTGGATACATTTTCATTTCTTTGATCATGCAAGAATTTTCTGTACTCCAGATACAGCAGGTCTGCAAATTCACAAATCCATTCTGATAAAACATTTTCACGATTAACACACATTGCGCACAAGTGCATTGCTCATGGTGAACAGAATGTGAGAAAATGAAACTCGAATCAATAATCGGAATGTTCCTGGAAACTGAAATAAACAAACCAATGTTACAAACCTACGAATGAAAATTTATCAGCCGTTTAAAAAACCGCCGCTCTTTTTGAACCACCTCAAAATTTTAAAATGTTAAATTCAGAAAATTCATGATAATTTAGATTTCTTATAAATAATTCTTCGACTACTAGCCAGGCATTCAACACCTAAAATTTGATTTGTTTATATAACAGGACTTTCGGTCAAAGTCCTCCCTGTAGTTTGAGGATAGACTAAGCTAAGCAGTTTAGGGAAGATGTGGTAGTTGTGTAGAAATGAAAAGGCTTGTCCAGAATAGGTTAGCATGGATCAGACCAGTCTTAGGACTGATAACTACTATAACAACGTAATAATAGTTCAATAAGGTTCTTCTTTTCTTCTTCTAGGTATTTTGTTCTGGCACGTACAAATTCTGATCCCAAGGCACCAGCAAGCAAAGCCTTTACAGGATTTATTGTTGAGAGGGAAACTCCTGGGTTAACTCCAGGCAGAAAGGTGATTCATCTCTCTACATCATTTTAGTCTATAGAATAAAAAAAAGGATCACTTACTTTAAAATGATTTCAAATCTTAAACAAATATATTACTAGAAGTTTTACGTCTATTTTAAATTAAAGGAAATAATTAGACGACCTTTAATGGACAGGTTAACCTGTCTGTTAAAGGTCTCATTATTTCCTTTAAACCAATATACTTAATACATGCAATTATATATTCATCACTTAATATACATTTACACTTGAGGAATTGAGGTAACAAATACAGCTTGTATATTGCAACAATCAATAATTGATTATTACAATATGTGATGCAGTTTTCTGTGAACGATTGAACATGAGTGATAAAAACTAGCAAGTAATGGAGGTAGGTATTAGTATGCATATTTAATACATAAAATCACTCATTTGACACCAAAATTTCACAAATGATATTTTCCACTGTACAGAAATATGTATTTTAATTTTTCCTTCCAGGAAATCAACATGGGCCAAAGATGTTCAGATACACGAGGAATCACGTTTGAGGACGTGAGGGTTCCAAAAGAAAATGTTCTCATCGGAGAAGGTGCTGGATTTAAAATTGCAATGGGAGCTTTCGATAAAACTAGGCCTCCAGTGAGTTGGTTATTTTTGTAGTGTATTGTAAAATTTATTTGAGAAATGTGTTGACCCGTCTTTAAATTCAGCCGTACAACATTGATAAGATTTAACTTCTTCAACGTGCAAAATTGTTATGTAGGAATTTTTCTTGGGTCATAATTTTATTACAAAATAAGTCTTGTTCTGTTGTGTTTTCTATTAAGTAGATGCAACAAATGCTCCATAATTCACTGGTCAAAAAAATTCTTCCCACTTGGATCAAGATTACTCTGATTCAAGTCAAAGGAAGTAGAAATGCTTCAAACAAAGCTCAAGCAAATAAATAGCTAATTTAGAAGAAAGTGGGAAAGTGTCAATTGGACACATTATTTGACTCTTAGAAATGATTATTTTTCTTTTACCTTGGTTGTATTTCTTAAATGTAATAGACTGGATCTTGGCGATTACAGAATGTCTGTACTTTTGGTATACTATTGGATATATCAACTTTATAATTTCGTTTTGATTGTAAAAATTTTAATTTCAGGTTGCCTCAGGTGCTGTAGGATTGGCCCAAAGAGCACTGGATGAAGCTACAAAATATTCTCTGGAGAGGAAGGCATTTGGAGTGCCAATAGCCAATCATCAGGTTTGTGTTCATTATTTTGTTGACTGAAATGAATCTGTAAAACACCAGTAGCTGCAAAATATTTACTTTAAAATATGTTCTAAATAACACCTTAACAAATGTAATTCTGTGTGATTAAGTTTTATAGTAAGTAACGCCTTAAAAAGATTGTTATTGGTAAATAATATAATGCCAAAAAATTTGTTCCATATAACCAGGAACATCATAGATGTAATAAGACTTTGCCAACATTACATGTTACATAAAATGTTCACTTTATTTTTAATAAATTTAACGTTTTATTTGAACGAATTTTGCATTCTACTAATAAGTTTCCTAAAGCGGAATAAGTTAGCATGACAAGTTTTATGCAAATTTCACATTTATTAACACAAGTCTTTAAGCACTGTCTTAACTTCATACATTCTTATTTTAGCCTTTGATGATAAAAGATGATTTGGTCAATTTTCCACTTATGTTACATTTCTTCCTCGTCTCTCTAAGTAGTAGTTTGATAAGTAACTTCAAAAAAGTTTGTATCTGCCTTGTGATGTTTAAGCGAACAATATATATTTTTTTAAGGCTGTCGCTTTCATGTTGGCTGACATGGCAATTGGTGTAGAAACTGCCCGCCTAGCTTGGATGAGGTCTGCGTGGGAAGCTGACCGAGGGAGCAGGAACTCTTATCATGCGTCCATCGCCAAGGCTTACGCTGGTGATGTTGCAAACAAATGTGCGACAGATGCGGTACAGGTAAATTTTATTGTGTTTATGTTGTATTCGAAGTTATGAGAAGTAAAAAAAATTGGAGTCTACCATATTTGTATGAAAATAGAAATATAAAATAATAAATGAAAGTGAAAAAACGTGTACTTAAGAAGGTTGGAGGTATTCCATGCTAATACTTCTAATTTTTATAGAAATTTAATGAAGTTTCTTTAATATGCAACTGATATACTTCTTATGCTCTTTAAGATATTCGGAGGCAATGGTTTCAACAGCGACTATCCTGTCGAGAAGCTCATGAGGGACGCTAAAATTTACCAAATATACGAGGGGACCGCACAGATTCAGCGTCTGATTATTTCACGAAACATGTTGGACAAAGCAAAGGGATCTGCATAAGATGGGGGAGTGTCATAAATGGAGTGACAAATTTGTTACAATTTTACAATCATTGCTATTAAATGTTTGAACTAATTTTACAGTTACTGGAATATCATTACCCAAACTCATTTGAATGTGGAAAAATATTTTTGTATTTATAGTTAAATAAAAATTTTATAGAAGTTATAATTTTCTTTTGTTTCCTGTTATAAATATCACCACAATCTGTCATTTATAGTTTCATGTACTTATCCCAGCTATGTGGCGAGTTGCGATCCATAATGCGTTTGTGCATACTCTGTCCCCCACCTTTCACTGTATTAATGCTACTTTATTTTTAAATCTAATAAATTTATGACCAGATACAAAGTTTATATTTAGTTGAACCAATTTATATGCCTACAATGGCTGCTTCAACTAAAGTTTTAATCAAAATTTAAAATTATCCGGTGAAGTTCCAAATATGGTGATGAAATGTCGATTCAACTAAATTAAGACTTTGTATCTGCTCATAAATTGATTTATTGTGAAAAAGACATTAATTGATTTGCTATTCTAAATGGTTTAGAGTAGTGAAATATCAATTTTGAGTTTTTGGAAGAGATCCGACTTATTTCTTGAAAGTCTATAAAAAGTTGCCAGAAGTTGAAAGCATTTCTTTAATTTAAAAGAAGAGGGAAATTAAGATATAAGGCTTTTGAAATGAAAATAATGTTGCTGTGAGAGAAGAGTATTGCTAACTGACAAGGTTCTGCCAGTGCAGTTGTCTGCAATAATGGATAATTGGTGCCAGTTGACTGGAGTGAAGAAGACTGCTGTTGAAATGGACTGAAATAAAAAATGTGAAGACTTTGTATGAATTAAACTTTAATTACAGAAATTTGCAAGTATTACTAATGCTACATTTTGTGCATGTAATACTTAATAAACATTAATTAAAGGAATAAATATCCATTTCCCAACCAACAGTAGACCATACCTTCCTCCATTCATTCATTTTGGTTTCAAACAATATCATAGATTACTTGATATGTTTTCATTTATGTCCCAACTTTTTAATTTGTGGTCATGAGTGTCGTAAATTGTAACAGTAACTGCATGGAGAGAGAGAAAGCTATTTGATATCAAGAAAACAGACACACATTGTATATGAATGAAGTTTGAAATCTTCCTTACAACAATTTCTTGATATATTTCACCTTATTATATTTCAATTAGTTCACCTTTACTTGCTTGTAATCTCCAGCTATATTTAGATGCTGATCACGAGCCAAATTTCTTTAAATTTTATTTTCAGCTATATCACCTCTGTGAAATACTAAAGTTGATTCAAAAATGTGTGTCATCTTTCCTCAATTGGCTTTACTCAGCAACACCAAGAAATAAGGGTACACATATGATGGAATACCCAGGACAAGCAATATCACATTGGAATTCCTGCATACAGGTGTACAAGTTAGACCTACATGCTACTTGCCACTACATCTACCTTGGGGCAGCTATATAGTGAAAGGTTTCATTCAAGTGATAATGTGATGGATTGGCAAAAAAACATTGTTGATTTTCATAAGTAATGCCAAGGATGCAGTGACAATTATCTCACACAGGCACCTGCAGGTGACAAAATCACAAGCTCTGCTACTGAAAAATTCTCCTTTTCAAATTAGATAACTTCAGTTTCTGAAATGCACAAACCTTTAAGCCAATCGAAAGCAACCAAATTTGTACAAAACTGTAATAAATAATGTAGTGTGTTAGAAAGGACTCTTGTGCCAATAACATCCAAACTGGTGTGTGAAGAATATGTGTACTTGACACACGAGTGTAATTGGAATATTATTAAACAGATTTTCCTATAACTGAAATTGAGTACAAA
Organism: Eucriotettix oculatus; assembly: GCA_034510155.1. NCBI lineage: Eukaryota > Metazoa > Arthropoda > Insecta > Orthoptera > Tetrigidae > Eucriotettix > Eucriotettix oculatus. The sequence goes on along the minus strand of CM067377.1, from coordinate 209,606,267 downwards.
TTACATGTTGCTGTTCTGACTGGCATTCCATGTCCTGGAGATGAAGAAACATATCTGTACATTCGAAAACTGTTTTTGGTTTACAACTTTTCAGCTTAATTGTTTTTTCATATTCTCCTGTATCATTACTTGTACAATTCATTTGAATTTGTTTTCAATGATCATAAATAGGAAACCCAATTAATAGTATTCCAATCAAATCCTTATGTCTAATATAAATGAATCGCAAACTGTTTTGTTCCAGAATGCAGCCTCACTATTAACACTTTCCGCTTAGGGTATGGCTTCTTAACTTGAATCTACCACTGCCTCTCATAAGGTTTCCATTTGAGTTGTCACACCGACACAAATTCAAAACAAGAGGATTTTAAATAAAAGCTCACCTTCTTGGAACATAATTACACCCAAACCACGAACACAATATACTGGACCTCAAACCTAGGAAGTTTGTCATTTTCAGATTGTAGCCTTTCTTAGATGTGTATTCTTACCTCCAAACAAACCCAACATTGATATTTATCTGTAACTGTCAATGAGCACATTACTCCACATTTCTCTGTCCCAACTATCAATAGTTATCGGTTTTCTCAAACTCCGTTGTCATGCTGTATATTATTAAAATTAACTGTCCCATTTAATTTTTTCATATTAGTAAAATTTTCACCAGTTAACCAAGGTAAGATACCTCAGGTTATGCATCATTCAATATTCAGAGCTCTTAAGATGTTTTTGGAATGGATATGAAAACAAATAAGAGAAAATATTAGGTTAGAATAAAATTAAAACAGCAGTATTTCTGTATTGTGAACATTTTATATACTATTTTGAACAAGTGTGAGAATTATTGTGTAAATAAAATTATAAACATAGTGAATGAAACTAACACCCAACTCTGGGTGCTGTACCTGCTACGTCAGAATAAGAAATTGTGACAAAGCCTGTCTTGTATGCCTTGACTTACTTATCTTCACTGCCACTGCTTTGAAGCATTCATCTCTCCATAACTATTTGAATATAAAATATGCACTCAATAATTTTCAATCATTCCAATTTAATATCTGTAAACCTCAATCATTCACCATTAACCGTATCATATAATGAAATATTTTTTATGAATAAATCAGGAATGTACCCGACAAGTGGCAGACCATACATTTAGTCATTTTCAACATTAAACAGTGGAAAAAAATTGTGTAGATTTAAAGATTCTATTTTTATACAATACCATTCACATTTCCAAATTATATAACGTTATGCCCTTATTCATGTTCTCCTCCAATTAATCACAGTAATAAGAAATAATTTTATCACCATCATCTGCAGATTTTGTATTTGCCTGAGGATTTAGATTTTATCCTTGAATGTCCATAGCTCATACTGATACAGTCAATGAGCATTATTTAATGAATTTGATATCAAATGATTCCTTGGCAACTTTTGCACCATTGATAAATATATCTTCAGTAGCATTCCTAAAGCTGAAATAGTTGGAAAGGTTCCTGAATCTTATTTCTTACAGTTTTTCTGAAAGTTTAACTAATTTCTAGAAAGCCGAAGTTGAAATTATACTACTATACCTCAAATGGACTGGTAAATGCTGGACTAAATACATGCTCTTGTACTTAAAATACTACACCTCACATGTAAAACTATTTAACACGATTCCATAGTTCATAAAAAGAAGAGCTGGAATAACAGCCAAAGGATTAACTTAATACATTGTCATTTTATATTGCTTGAAGTATGTTTGCACTGAATGAAAGTTATTACAATGTACACCTAATTTGACAAATTCTTTAACCAGATGTGAGTAAATGACAGTTTTTTACTTTTTGTTTGAATTAAATTTAATTATTTATTGCCTGTTACTTAATAGATCAAAGTAATGCAATTTGTGAATAACAACTAGATTAAACATTAACATACTTGAATGGATCCTTATAATGCCAGATGTGTGACTTTTAAATATAGCCAGTCATAATTACGAATTATTGAGAAATTTAATATGGAGATTATTTATAAGTATTAGTAGTTTCATATTCAGAATTATGAACTGCGGAATAGTGAAACCAAAGAAATGACTTACTTCCTTTTTTTCACATTTTTAAACAAATTCAACCCATTTAAGATGAATTTCTATATATTGTTTTATAAATATTACCTGGGCTTTATTTTAAAATAAATTGAAGCAATTTGTTTAAAATTATGTATATAACATTTTTTTTTTAAATTTACAATGGAAAATGTTTGAAATATTCTGCAGCATACATTATTTCCCATATATTTTTTGCAAATCTCGGCTATATATGAAGAGCATAACATGAACATATAACAGATTATACAGTCTAATTGAGTCTGTGTCACACTGGCATTTCAAATAAATTATTTAGGAAAGTGTTTTAAAAATGTTGAATTAATTTTATTCATATGATATAAAGTGGTATTTTAATAAAACTATTTTTATAATGTAAAAAGAAATAAGAAACGAAGTATGTGGATGACAGACGAAATAAAGGATTACTTTAAATTATTAGTTTTTATTTATCATTAAATTAGTCGGAATGAGACCGTTTGGAAATATTTTTAAAAGGAAAAAAAATACGAGTTAGCATATTTTTATTAATATCGTGGAGTAAATCTTATGGAATAAATAAATGATTTATCCGTTTTACGTTTAACAGCACAATTCACACACGATTTTTTTTTTACAAAACAAATCCATACATTTAAGAATATTCCTTGGAAACTTTGGTTGAGTAGAATTCCAGCAGATAGCAGGCCGCACGCATAACGTTACTCAAGTAGTCGTTGAGTGACCGCTTTAGAAGCTGCGAATAAGAGCGTTATTGTCCACAAAATAACGCCCAGCACCGTAAAATTCTCTCTAATTCTCAACATTTATTCGCGAACGTTTTCTTAGCTTCCGGAAAGACCCCCGAACGTGAAGTAATGATTTGAATTGGGCAACCACCGAATGTTATGCAATTGAAAATAGTCTTGGTTCGTGACACCAATCTTCGTTATTTGCGTTAAAATTCATAAAATGACTCGTTCGGGCGCAGAATATTTTTTCAAATAGTGTTCCGAGCGGGTGGCGACGTTTCGGAGAGGTTAAAACGTCAACGGACGGAAACTAACAAAGCGGTAGCAAAGCTCTGATTTGACTTTGGAGTAGTCTGAATGCAAAGTGTAAGTGAAGTGTCCTACAGACCTACATTTATCCTCTGTTAAATTTTTTTAAATACCGCGTACCGAAGAAGATTTTAGTGAAACCTTGGCGCGAAGGAAATTTTTAGAGCTTCCCGAAGCTCTGAAGCGTTAGGAGTCGGTTCAACATTGAGGGATAGCTGGACAAAACATGCATGAGGAGGCTGCTTCTAGGCCTATGAGCGTTCCAAGCTCCGTCGCCGCTACAACTACACAATCCACTGCCGCGGACCACAATTCGGCCGAGCTACAAGTGTCATATTCTTCCAGTTCAGCAGGTGAGTGACTTCAAGGTTTTCTCTAATGTCGTCGTCGTCGTGCCGTGGCAAGCCAATTTACAGACTCGCTAAATATTATCAAGTGAAAATTATTTCCATCTGTTGAAATGAAGCGATGCCGGGGAGGAAAATATTTAAAATATGGGCATCCGCGTCACAAAGAAAATGCTTGACAGCTAACTAAAGTCGGTCACGCGGGGCTAAAAAAATTATTATTTTTTCCTGCCGTTAATGGTTGTCAGGGGTGAACAAGCACGTCGGTATAGGTTAAATGTAGGATATTAAAGACGGATTGTGGGCAAGTGGAAAAGTTTGAGAGTGGCGTTACGGCCCCGGAGGAGGAAAGTGTCTGTCTTGTCGTGGAAAAGCAGCCCACCCAGCCGCTTAACTCGCCAGCTGCTGACTGCCATCGACTATCAAGCAAAAGCGAAATCGGAACTTGCCATTTGAGCGTGTTAGTAGGTCATGCCGTGCGAAAGGAAGAGTTGAGGCAGGTTATGTTGTTACGCGAAAGTGGTTGCTCGCCGACGAAAGTAAAACCCACACTGTATAAACTCGCGATAATATAGTTTCGCTATTAACACGTTAAAAAAAAAAGAAAGAACCAGAGGAGCCATCTCGCCCGTAACGACTTGAGCTCCCATCAACATGACGCACATAAAACATTACCTTATCAGCCTTCGGAGATTAACATGCGTTCGCCTTCACAGATTAACAAGAACATGCGATGTATTCCACGGAATAACGAACACTCGCTGGAATTTCTTAGAAAATTCTTTTCTACAAAATAAACACGTAAAATATGGCATCACCGTATGTGCCAACGATGTAACACAAAGGAGACTAAATAACGTCGCTGAAATTCTTGGAATGGGCGTAATTTTAAAGGAAACCGTCTCTCTGTTAATTGTGAACAATTTAATTTATACACTGCGAAGGCTACTTAACGTTCAAGTTTTTTTCCTTGTTGCATTGCGCATGCGTTGTAGACGTCGTGGTTTGTCAGCCAAGTTCAAGTGCGACCCTACAAAGGATCGAACCCGGTGTTTTGCATTCCTTCCTTCCTTCCTTACTACCACAGCTCTTATCGTAACCGTTTCTAAGATTAACAATTCCGTTTTCGACGTCGCATACAGAATCGCATTAGTAATAGTATAAATTAAATTAAGGACAAACCAATTTTTTAATTTTATTTTATTCATACTACGTTTCCTCCACAATTTTCGCCTTTCTTCAGGTAAAGACAAACGCGGTCAAAAGCCTTCTGAAGAACAAAAAAAATTAAACCAGTTATAAATTCAATTAGACAACGTTTCTTTAAAGTATAATGTTTCAATTTTGATATTAATTATTAAAAGTTAATTAATTAAATTTAATTAAATAATTTAGAAAAAATATGTTAAATGATAATATATGCTCGCCAGTCGTCTAGAACAAAAAAGGAACGTTCAGAAAATAGTTTTAAAAATATTATTAAATTAATTAACGTCTGATATTAAAATATTTAAATGAAATAATCTTTCGACCAGTTTATTTTTCAGACAATTTTTATTTTCTAAATGAGTTGTATCATCCTATTTGTAAGTTTTTTTTAAACTTAAATGTTACAATGTTTCTTCTCTCATTTGAGACTTCTTTGGGCACTAAAAAGAAATTTAGAATAGATTACATTGGGTAATGCCATAAAAATTTTTTTATCAAAAACATAAGAGGGGCTGATATAACTAATTTATTATATATATTTAATTGTCAGATAAACTATTTATTGTTTATTTTTAACCAAACAACGTTTCGGTGCACATTCGCACCTTCTTCAGGTTTCTTTACACAATTTCAGTGATTGTTACATCCAAACAATTATTAAAATTTTAACATATTATATTGTGTAAACTATGGCTAAGAGAAACGTGTCTCAGTGCTGCCTCGGACCTCTCTTTATATAAAAAGTAATTGTAGTTTTAAAATGTTGGTACGTTGCGTTACATTTTTATTTACAAATTGACATATTTTTTAAATGTCTTTTTTTTATTGAGATTACAGTTATAAGAAAATCGATGTCTACTTTCGTAGAACATTTTCTTTATTAATTAATTTAGACGACAGCGTGAGACGTAATAAGAACGTCGAAGTATGTTTGCAACAAAAAATTTGTGTTATTTTCTTAGCAACAAAAATGTGTGTTATTTTCTTAGCAACAAAAATGTGTGTTATTTTCTTAGCAACAAAAATGTGTATTATTTTCTTGGCATACAAAAAATAATCTTTTTTAGCGACTGAATTGTGTGGAAATAAATCTACATGTTTAGAGGTTAGGATTGATTATTGATATCTTTGGTTGGTATTCCTTTATAACTAACAGGTTTACATGTTTTTTTTAAATTAAAAACAAAGATTACCTGACGGTGCTTAAAACCTCCACCAAAGCGAGTTATTTTTTCATAAATAATTACTTTGCATGTAACAAAGAACTGTTATGGACTTACGTATTTTCTTTGCTCGTGATTCCCTCCAAGCGGAAATTCAGTAGAAGAATGTGAACCTCTATAAATAATTCCTGATGCATATTTTTCTTTTTCTGGCGGATAACAAATGCAAGTGTGTCGTCCGTCGCCTTCATAACCTAACATGTCAAGTGAAGTGTTGTGAGGAGGAGGAAGTCTGTGTCCCGAAGCAGTGGATGATGTGTGTGTGTGGACATTACGTAATGAATGATTTCTGGCTGCTGGTGAATTACTTACTTACTCATCCGTGAGAATCCATCGCTTAACGTCGTGCACAAGGCTCGCTCTCTCGCAGTTTTCCTGGTCTTCTGTGTTATTTGTCACATTTTAAATGGAAATCAATGAATTCATTATTTGAACTAGAAATCGAGCGAGGTTCTCCCCGACCGAATACGAGGGACTTTTCAATAACTAAAGAGGGAAATTGATGTATGTAGAATGTAAAAAAAAGCTGTGGTCTTACAAAATGAAGCTTTTACTTCTTGTCAACTTAATCCCCCACAAATATTAATACGCAACGATCAATTAGTTGTTTTTATACCCGATACAGCTCCAAAACGTACGTCGGTACCTTGAACGCCAGTCTACCGCATCGCTGGATTGGCCGTGCTGGTAAATTTGTTTGCTGGCCATTTATACCTAACCCCCCTTGGGGATTATTTCATATGGGTTTTGTTAAAAGAAAAGTGTTCGTGCCCCCATCACGCGTGAGTACCTCACACATCTGTAGAAAACAAAGTTTTCTCGGGCAACCAACCGTTTCGGCAGCGGATATTGCTACCATATTTTGGTTATCTTTGTTGTGTTGTTGTTGTTGTGGTTTTTCAGTCTGATGCAACCCTCCATGATAACATCTTGCGAAAGCCTTTTCATTTCCTTATAACTAACAACCCGCATTTTTGTAGTGTTTTCCCTCCATCTCTTTTAGGTGAAACACCGGGTAGAATCCTTAAACTATAGCCCCCGAGGGCCCTAGTCACCCCTTGGCCATCTTGCTCTACCTTCCGCATCTCCCCCTTTTCAATTCCTTTCGTATGCTATTTAAGGAGATTTGCCTGTTTCAGGATCACCCTCATGTAGCCTGTTAAAACTCCTACTCTATTACAAGTCCCAAGGAAGCAGTTTGTCGCCAATGCTGTTTAAGTTATATATATAATAAAATTGGCGATTAACAAATTGAAACGGGATATGGAAAAGGAATCAGGATAAGGAGAATAAATAAAACCCCCACGCTTTTTCGACGATATTGTAGTATTAGGGGAGTCACAGACGAAGAATTGGAAACCATAATAAATTGCATTGAACGGGGTCTTGCAGAAATAGTTCAATATGAGGATTAATTGAGGGAAAACCAAGGTGATGGGAGTGTAGTACGGGAAACAGTGGAATAACAAAGACTGTTAGATTGGGGAAGAATACTTGGGAAGCGTAATAAATAGGGAAGGCAGAAGCATAGTAGACATAAAGAGTAGGATAGCCCAGGGCAAGGAAGCCTTTCGCGAAAAAAGGGGAAATTTAATTTAGTAATATAAGCGTGTGAATATTAGGAAATCGTTGCTTAAAAAAAGAAGTTCGTATGGAGCGTGGCGTTACATGGTTGCGAAACGTGGACGATAGGAGTTGGGGGGAAAGGAAAAGAATAGAAGCATTTGAAAAAGTGGTGCTGTAGGAGAATGAGATATATGGGTGGATAGAATCACCAACGCGGAAGTTCTTAACGGAATAGGGGGGAATAGCGAACACAATATATGGAGGACGTTGACCAATAGAGAAGGGACAAATTAAAAGGCCACGTTTTGAGACACGAGGGTCTTGTAAAAATAAGCATTAGAGGGAAGTGTGTGTGGGGTAAGAACAGAAGAGTGAGGCCAAGGATGGAATAACCTAAGGAGAATAGGGGGGGTGTAGGATATTCATGTCGTTTAAGTCATTCTGGGTCATTTTGGGTCTCTCAAGAGATGGATGGAGTATGCAGTAGCTGAAAATAGAAAGAAAAATCATTAAATATTATTTATCCAGAGCAATGAGCAAGTTTCACAATTTTTTTTATAGCTTACCCACAATTACTACTGGGCCTACAAACATCCACCTCTCGAATGTTTGTGCGTCTCTCTGGCGTCTTGCAGGATTTGATCACGTCTGGACACGTCTGCTCTCGTCCGTCCTCTCCTCAATTCGTCTGACTTCTGCTCATCTGCTCTGCCACGTCTTCCTCCTCCACTCGTCTCAATCTGCATATCTGCTCGACCACGTCCGTCTCTCTCCACTCGCTCTCACATTCTGCTCTGGACCAGTCCGTCCTCTCCCACTCGCTGCTTCTGGGCTGAGCCACCCATCGGCTTCCCTTTTAAATCTTCCGACGGGAATTCCCCTATTTCACAAAATTTCGGGGTTCCCCGCCCTCATTTTTTACACTCGTTCGGCGGGGTTTTCCCTCGGGGGTTTCACCATCGTCATTTTTTATACACGCTCTGCGGGACTCTCCCGCGGGGAATCACCATCTTTCAGCCGACTAGCCATTGTTGTTGGCCGAACTGCGCCTCATAACGCCACAACATCACAAAATCCGCCTTTTTTATCACAATATATATGTGTAATTTGCACAGTAAGCTAACGTCGCGCAACACGCTTTGCTAGTTCTCTCAACGTCTACTCCTGCTTCCTTTTGGTTATGTTAGTGTTAATGATTTTTCCGGGCATTGCAAGTGACCTGCAGGTCGGAGGAGGCAAGGACATGAGCGAGCGAGCGAACGAGCGACGGACCGAGCATGCATGCAGATTATTCCCTTCCACGTTATTAAGGTCGCCTCATAAATTAGCCAGCCAACTACACAAATAGCCACAATTGGCGCGGTATTAGCAAGGCGAGGGGACGAAAGAAAAGTCAACCCGATAAATTATACCGTATTTATTTTTTTATTTTATTACTGGCAAGGATTAAGGAAGATCACACAAGGAGAGAATATATTCTCACACGAAGACTCTCTTGTGTTCGTTCTGTAAATGAGTGGAGGGGGGATATTATTTAATGAATTTATCACGTGTAGCAGATCTACTGTTCGTTGACGAACCTGAGTTGTCTTCATAGGATGCGTCTCATGGCTGTAATTTCCGTGTTGTGGAACTTGAAGCGGCAGGTCGAACATAACACGAAGTCTTCCTTCCCTTGTTGCTAAGACCTTTCTTCCCTGCTTCCTGGACTGATCAAAGCATGGTCCACCTCTCCGCTGCCACCTCACCACCAATCTCCTCTCTCCACCACTTCTCTGCTGCCATCTCCTTTCACCACCACCTTGTATCACCAGCAATCTCTTTCTCCACCACTCTCCTTCAATATCCTCTCTCCATCCACTGCAAAAATCTCTCCAATCTCTCCTCAAAATTGTCTCCGCCGCCAGCCTCTTTAAAGCCTTGTCCCCCCACTTATCCGACACCTATCACTAAGGTGGCAGGGATGGATATCCTCCAATCATATCCCTTGTTTCATTTGGGGAACACACGCCACCCGGTCACCAAATTCCCAGGCAGATTAAGACATTCCGAAACGGCGACGTTGTGTCCGAGCTTTATTATGGTCCAGGTGTAAGTCAGCCGCAGTCCCTTTGTTATTATTCCGAGCCGCCAAGACGGCGCGCGGAAAAACCCCTTCTTCCTTCCTGACAAGCGACTTGCTCATGCCGGAATATTTGGTATTTAAGTTCCCGTAAATTATAATAAAAATTTGGACGCGGGTTCTACTGCGCTACAGTTCGCTGCTGAGGAAGGACTTGTGGCTTCATTCAATATCCTCACGTATCTGATAAACGTCACGTCGGAGCCGTAACAGGTGAACGCCTTCACCGATTTCGAAAGTGATCAAACACCTATGTGGTGGGCCTTCTTCTTGTGGTATTCTCCTGCAACCCTCAAATCTAACCTATCCTGTGCAAGCCTCTTCATTTCTACTCAGCTACCACATCCCAACACAACCTTGGCCTCTCTATTCTGTTCTCACCCTCCCACACACACACACTTCCCTCTAATCCTACTTTTACAAGATCCTCGTGTCTTAAAACGTGGCCTATTAATCTATCCCTTCTCTTGTTCAACGTCATCCATATATGTTGTTCTCTCTTCCCCCCCTATACTGTTTATAACTTCCTCCTTAGTGATTCTATCCACTCACGCATCTCATTCTCCTATAGCACCACATTTCAAAGGCTTCTATTATTTTCCTTTTCCGCAACTCCTATCGTCCACGTTTCGCACCCATCATATAACAACTCCACGCTCCATAGCAACATTTTTTTTAGCAACGATTTCCTAATATTCACACTTCCATCAGCCGTAACTAAATTCCTCCTCCTCTTCCTCCTCTGTTTGTGCTATCCTACTCTAGTTATTATGCTTGCAGAATTCCTTAACTTCCGTCAAAATATCCTTTCCCAATATAACAGCCATTGTTATTCCACTGTTTTCCCATACTACACTCCATCTTCTTGGTTTTTCCTCTGTTAATCCTCGTGTTGAAATGTTTCTGCGTGACCACGTTCATGCTTCCAAGTCTTCTTCTGACTCCCCTAATACCACAATAGTAGCAGGAAAGCGTAGGGTTTTTATTTCTTCTCCTTCTAGTGTGATTGCCTTTCCATATTCGGTTTTTAAGTTTTTTTTCTCATCGCACGAGCGACAGACTGTATCCTGTTCTTATTACTTTCGTGATTTCTGCCATCTTTTCTTGCCCTTCAATTCTAATTACTGCTGACTGCCCTCTGTAGAGGTTATGTATAACTCTTGTTTCTCCATATTTTATTCCTGTCTCCTTCAAATTCCTTAACATTGTGTTCCATTTAACATTATCAAAGGCTGTTTCTAAATTTACAAGTGCCATGAACGTGGGCCTGTGTTTTTTCTTATCCTGTATTACTTACGCAGAGTCAATATTATATATATATTTGGGTAACAGGCTACATGAGGGTGATCCTGAAACAGGCAACTCCCCTTTAATAGCATAGGAAGGGAATTGAAAAGGGGGGATGCGGAAGGTAGAGCAAGGTAGCCATGCAAGGGTTAACTAGGGCCCCCGGGCTATGGTTTAAGGATCCTACCCGGTGTTTCACCTAAAGAGATGCAGGGAAAACCCTAGAAAACCTGCATCAGGTAGGTCGGGCATTGAGTGGTACTATTCTCACGCCCTTCCGAATGACGGGAGACGAGTTTGCTGTGGGGACGCAGCATTCCCTTCTCTGTGTCTCCACCAATTTCAGGAGGCAGTTGGCCGACTGATCCAATGGGATCAGCGGACAACTCTTGCCATATGCCCAAGGTCTTTGACCCCGGTACATATACCTCCTAAAATAGGTGAAGGTGTCTCGGCATATGAGAACTTTGATAAAAAGTACCCAGAGAGAGAGTGCAGGAGGCATTCCCGACATGATCAGGTGAGCCCCGCAGTCACTCTGGGCTGAAGCGTCTGCGAGAAAACTCCCGCAGCGCCCTTTGTGTATATATATATATATATATATATATATATATATATATATATGCATATATATTTCTTTTATTTGCTAAATGTTAAAAAACAACTGTCACTAGAGGTCTGCGATAGAGAATATAATTTAGGTTGAGGAAGACTGCTCTATACGGAACGTGGACCATAGGAGTTGCATACAGGAAAAGAATAGAAGCCTTTGAAATGTGGTGCTATAGGAGAATGAGATGGGTGGATAGAATCACTAACGAGGAAGTTCTAAACAGAATAGGGGGAAGAGACGACAATATGGAGATAAGGGATAGATTAATGGACCACATTTTGAAAGACAGACGAGTGTCTTAGCATTAGAGGGAAAGTGAACAGAATTGGGAGGCCAAGTATTATGGAAATCGCTAACCGATTACGGAAGGATGTGGGATGTGGTAGCTAGGAAAAATGAAGAAGAGGCTTACGGAGGATAGGCTAACATGTAGCTTTGCATCAGACCAGTCTTGGGACTGATTACCACCACAACGACAACAAATTATCAAAGTACTACGGAATATACATTACGAAACTGAACATAAAATTAAATATAAAAAAGGAAACGTTGAAATACTTAAATAGACGTCTAAAATCATTGACCTCATAGAGAGAGATTGCGGGGCTTACCTGACCATGTCGGGGATGCCTCGCACTCTCTCTGTTTGTTTTTTTTCTTCGAAGTTCTCACATGCCGAGAAACCTTCACACCTATTTCAGGAGGTGTATGTATGTACTGGGATTGAAGACCTTGGGCATGCGGTAAGGGTTGTCCGCTGACCCCATTGGATCGTAAAACTCGGTGGGGATACACCTCCTAAAATAGATTGAGGTGCCTTGGCACCTTGGAAATTGTATTTACTAGGGTCGAAGACCTTGGGCCATACCGGGGTAAGAGTTGTCCGCTGATCCTATTTGCTAGCTGCCCCCTAAAACTGTGACACGCGGAGAAGGGAATGCTGTGACCCCCCCACCCGTCCTTTCGGAAGGTCGTGAGAATAGTACCGAATAGCCCTGACCTGACCTACCTGATGCAGATTTTCTAGGTGTTTCATTGACTGCATCTCTTTAGGTGAAACACCGGGTTGGGGACGGTTTCCGGTCAACCCTTGCTCTACCCAGGTTTTCTCAGCATCTCTATAGCATCTCATTAGGAGGTATATGTACCGGGGTCAAAGACCTTGGGCATATGGCAAGAGTTGTCCGCTGATCCCATTGGATCAGTCGGCCAATTGCCTCCTGAAACTGGTGGAGACACGGAGAAGGGAATGCTGCGTCCCCACAGCAAACTCGTCTCCCGTCATTCGGAAGGGCGTGAGAATGCCCGACCTACCCGATGCAGGTTTTCTAGGGTTTTCCCTGCATCTCTTTAGGTGAAACACCGGGTAGGATCCTTAAACCATAGCCCGGGGGCCCTAGTTAACCCTTGCATGGCTACCTTGCTCTACCTTCCGCATCCCCCCTTTTCAATTCCCTATGCTATTAAAGGGGAGAGTTGCCAGTTAGTTTCAGGATCACCCTCATGTAGCCTGTTAACCCCCACCCCCAAAAAAAATCGTATTAAAATTACGCATCAATTATGAATTTCTGGAAAGTCACTGAAAAATAAGCACGATATATATGTGTGTGATTTACATAAAACCACGAAACTAACGCAGAGTTTATAATTATTAAAAAGTTGGAAAAAAAATCAATTTTAATAATGGGAGCCCTGTCAAACACTAATCAATTAAATTCTATAATAAATATAATAGAGTCAGGGGAAAAAAATTAACAAAGCAACCTTCAAAATAATACAACTAAATTAAACTTCGCCCTTGATTAACGAATTTGGAGTCTTCTAAATAATTTTTCATGTTTACTTTGTTGTGACGAATCATCATTGTTGGGCCATGTATTTCACAATTTTTCATAGAAGATAATAATTCAAATTAAGCGCTTTGAATTGCATTAGTCACGCTGGCGCGAAAAGAGTTACTGTTTAAACTTTTGAAAAAATTGGGAGCTTTTTTGACAGTGTTGCCAGTCTTCCTCAACCGAAATTGCATGATCTCTGTCACAGAGTTTTATCGCAGAATTTTTTTCATCAATTTCACTCGAATGTCGCATAAATATTTTTGAATATTCCACTATCGAAATGTGCCCCTTCAATATCGCATTCTCTTCCAAAACAACTAAATATCACTCCCTAAATGAAAAAAAAGGTATATTTTAGTGACTGTACTTTCTTCGACATTTGTACTGAATCAACGGGTTTAGTTATTTAAAATTTTCGTTGTATTTCCTGTTCGTTAGCGGACTTCAGGTTGCTATGGAGTCGTCTATATGAACGCTTGTTGTTGTTGTTGTTGTCCAAAGCGTTCCGGAGTAAATGAATCGTTGCCGTGGTTACGGTTCCTTTCTCTCTCCCCTCAGCTTCAGATGTCCTCATTATTTGCAGTTCCCTCGCCTCCCCGATCGACCTCGTAACGTGAGTCTGTCTCGTGACTTGAGAATGTTCGATATGAAGCTTTTATCGAGTGTCTCTCTCTCTCTCTCTCTCTCTCTCTCTCTCTCTCTCTCTCGCTCTGTCTGTCTGTCTGGGGCGTTAACTTTTGTCACCTCCCGACCAATCACTTTTTTTTGCCTCTCTTCGTGTTTCCTTGAAACCACGAACCTAACAGGTGGCGTTCGGTATCCATCTCCTCCTTTGTCTCTCTCTCTCTCTCTCTCTCTCTCTCTGTCTCTCTCTGTCTCTGTCTCTCTCTGTCTCTCTCTCTTTCTCTGTCTCTGTCTCTCTCTGTCTCTCTCTCTGTCTCTCTTTCTGTCTCTCTCTGTCTCTCGTTCTCGTCTCTCGTCTCTGCTCTCTCGTCTCGCTCTCTGTCTCTCTCTGTCTCTCTCTCTCTCTCTCTCTGTCTCTCTCTCTGTCTCTCTCTGTCTCTCTCTGTCTCTCTCTGTCTCTCTTTCTGTCTCTCTCTGTCTCTCTTTCTGTCTCTGTCTCTCTCTGTCTCTCTCGTTCTCTCTCTGTTCTCTCTCGTTCTCTCTCTCTCGTTCTCGCTCTCTCGTTCTCGCTCTCTCGTTCTCTCTCTCGTTCTCTCTCTCTCTGTCTCTCTCTCTCGTTCTCTCTCTCTCTCTCTCGTCTTGTTTAGGGAAGCATCGGCTTCAGAACTGTCTCTCATCATTCTTTCATATTGCTAACGTATGCACTAAACAATTTATTATACCCTCAGATTTGCACTGCTTCTACATGTTGCAGGAAATTCAACAAATAACAAGCAGATAGGACTAACGATAAAATATTATTGAAGAATTATTATATATATATTTTTTAATGATATTTCTTGATGAATGCCACAAATTCACAGAACTGTAAAGTTTCAACTAGAGAATTATTCCTATTAACTAGGGGTTTTGCGGCTGGGCTGTCGTAGACCTAGGTTGACGAGGCCTCAGTCCATCAAATTCAGGACCAAATTTAATAATTATTTTTGTGTATCATTTTCCTTTTCTTTTCAAGTTTGACGTGACATGGATTTGGATTTTGTTTATTCGTTTATTCCATTAATTATGAAAATAGGACAAATGATAAAAAAAATAAATAACAAGCAGAATAATAAAATACATCCCTTGAAAATAATACATAAATGTAAGAAAAGGATAATGAAATAATAAACAGTAAGCAAAGAAGATGTATGAAACACGTGTAATTAAGGAAAATACAAAATAAAAATTATATACATATGTGAATTTAGGAGGGGGGAGAGAGGATACACAAACGTGGAGAGAAGAAAATCGCTTCATAAAATGATAAACTTAAAAAGGTACTCGAAAATTAATTTTCTGAGAAAAAAATTACTAATGTTCTTGAAACACCACAGAACGTAGGGACAAGAGAAGCAATATTTGAGTTCGTGTCTAATTTTAGAAGACAGGGTAAGAGAGAGAGAAAAAAAACAGACCAACGTTCACTGCATTTGTAGATCTAATAATGTGAACTGGAACACACTATTAAGGATTTCGTAGAAGACAGGAATAAAATATCGAGAAAGGAGGCTTATACATAACCTCTACAGAAGGCAGTTAGCAGTAATTAGAATTCAAGGGCAAGAAAAGAAAGCAGAAATAAAGAAAGGAGTAAGACAAGGAAGCAGTCTGTTGCTCTTTCAGATTAACTTATAAATATGTATAAAGGGATGAAGAAAGTTGAAACGAATTATTGAAAATTAATCATACTGCAAGGAGAAGAAATAAAAACTCCTACGCCTCGCCGACGATATTGTAGTATCAGGGGAGTCAGAAGAAGACTTGGGACACCATAATAAATGGCATAAAGGTGGTCCTGGAGGAGGAGTTCAAATAGAGGGAAAAACCAAAGTAATGGGGTGTTGTTGTACGGGAAAGAATGGAATATTAATGGCTGTTAGATTGGGAATGAATATTTTGATGGAAGTTAAGGAATTGTGCTACTAGAGGCGGCATAAAAATTAGAGTAGGATAGCACAGGACAGGCAAGGAAGAGGAATTTACTCACGGGTAAATGGAAATGTGAATAATAGGAAATCGTTGCTAAAAATGTTCGTATGGAGCGTGGCACTTAAATAGGTGCGAAATGTGGACGATAGGAGTTGCAGAAAGGAAAAGAATAGAAGCCTTTGAAAATGTGGTGCTGTAGGAGAATGAGATGAATGGGTGGATAGAATCACCAACGAGGAAGTTCTTAACAGAATAGGGGGAAAAGCGAACAATATGGAGAACGTTGACCAAGAGAAGGGATAGATTAATAGTGCCACGTTTTGAGACACGAGGGCCTTGTAAAATTAGCATTAGGGGGAAGTGTGTGTGGGGGGTAATAACAGAAGAGGAAGGCAAAGGATGGAATAGGCTAAGAATATTAGGGAGGATGCGGGTTGTCAGTTATAAGGAAAGTTCGTATGGAGCGTGACGTTATATGGGTTGCGAAACGTGGACGATAGGAGTTGGGGGAAAGGAAAAGAATAGAAGCATTTGAAAATGTGGTGCTGTAGGAGAATGAGATATATGGGTGGATAGAATCACCAACGAGGAAGTTCTTAACGGAATAGGGGAAAAGCGAACAATATGGAGGACGTTGACTAAGAGAAGGGACAAATTAAAAGGCCACGTTTTGAGACACGAGGGTCTTGTAAAAAATAAGCATTAGAGGGAAGTGTGTGTGTGTGGGGTAAGAACAGAAGAGTGAGGCCAAGGATGGAATAACCTAAGGAGAATAGGGGGATGTAGGATATTCATGTCGTTTACGTCATTCTTAAAAATGCAAAACTGGAAAAGGAAAAAAAAAATAAACACTGTGCAGCCTTTTCACAAGTTTGTTGTCCAGTAATTGCTTTCAAGGTCATAGAGGGTTGGAAGGCTTTTCACACCTCATCCTTCCTTGCTAGAGTGTTTGTTGCACGTACTTAAACGAACATTTTTTTCCCGCTTTTTTTAAGTGTCATTTTTCCCCAGATCTTCAGGTTAATCACTTCCTGGAACTGTGTACTACGTAAGAAACTTATGACGCAATATCTTAACCATTAAATATTTTTACCAACAACTCGTAGCGCTCGAAAAAAACCAATTACATTAATTGTATTGAACCCTGAAAGTGTTTCCTTTGGCAATACTTAGTCGCTTAGTATGCTATAATTACACGCTTTAAAAGGCCTTACATTTTTTAATGCAACGACATGTTCAAGGTAACATGTTTTGCTTGTTTGTTTGTTTGTTTCTTTGTTTGTTTGTACGTACGTGTCCTTTCATAATCCTGCTCCCTCGTTGGCACTTGCAGTACAACGTCACTTCTATTCAGCCCTAAGACTGGTCTGATGTTATACTACTTCCTGTCGCAAGCCTTTTCATTTCCGCATCCTTCCTAATCTACTTAGCGTATTCCATCCTTCGCCTTTCCTCTTCCGTTCTTTTATTTTATCTTTCTCTGCTGTCCACGGCTCTACAGCCCCTTCTTGAGGGCCTGGGCCTACCGAGTCGACTGCGGACTGTCATCTTGTTTCCGAATTTGGCGTGACACGTTCGTTGTCAGCGTCGTATCGATCCTCCAACATTCTTAATCCTATGACGACACAAACATCCAAGCCCATGCCAGGATTCGATCCCGGGACCTCTGGGTTGTGAGACAGCGACGCTAGCCACTGCACCACAGGTGGTCGGCCCTTCTCTTCTTACCCCAAAAAATTTCCCTCTAATGCTAATTTTACAAGAACCTCGTGTCTTTAAAAAAAGTAGGCCTATTAATCTATCCCTTCAAAGTCCTCCATATTATGTTCCATCGTCCCCTTTATTCTGTTTCCTATTTAGAACTGCCCTGTTAGTGATTCTATTCACCAGTCTCATTCATCTATAGCACCTCATTTCAAAGGCTTCGAGATTCTTTTCCTTTCTGCAACTCATACCTTCCACGTTTCGCACCCCATATAACGCCACACATTTTTAGCAACGATTTCCTAATATTCACACTTATTTTACATATAAGTAAATTCCTTGCTATCCTACTCTAGTTATTGCGCTTCCCCAAAGTAGCAGAATTCCTAAACTTCCTTCAAAATATCGCTTCTCAATCTAACAACAACCTTTGTTATTTTATTGTTTGCCTTACTACACTCGATTACTTTGGTTTTCCCTCTATTAATCGTTAAGTTGTACTCTTTCTCCAGGACCGCGTTCATGCCATTTATTTATTACGGTTTCCTCCAAGTCTTCGTCTTGACTCCCCTAATACTCTTAATGTCATCGGCGCAACCGCTGTTATTTTTTATTTATTCCCCTTTGAAGTATGATTTCTTGTCCATATTCCGTTTTAATTTTCTTCAACCACCCCCCCCTTCCCCTTCTACATATTTATAAGTTTAACGGAATGAGCAGCAACAGACTGCATTCTTGTTTTACTCTTTTCTCTTGATTTCTGCTTCCCCTTTTTCCATGTTTTTGCAATTCTAATTACTACTGCCTCCCTTCTGTAGAGGTTATGGATAACTCTGCTTTCTCGATATTTTATTCCTGTCTTCTACGAAATCCTTAATAGTGTGTTCCAGTTCACATTATTAGATCTACAAATGCAGTGAACGTTGGTCTGTTTTTTTTCTCTCTCTCTTACCCTGTCTTCTAAAATTAGACACGAACTCAATATTGCTTCTCTTGTCCCTACGTTCTGCGGTTGTTTTCAAGAACATTAGTAATTTTTTTCTAATAAAATTAATTTTCGAGTACCTTTTAAAGTTTATCATTTTATGAAGCGATTTTCTTCGCTCCACGTTTGTATATAATTTTTATTTTGTATTTTCCTTAATTTACATGTGTTTCATACATCTTCTTTGCTTACTGTTTATTATTTCATTATCCTTTTCTTACATTTATGTATTATTTTCAAGGGATGTATTTTATTATTCTGCTTGTTATTTATTTTTTTTATCATTTGTCCTATTTTCATAATTAATGGAATAAACGAATAAACAAAATCCAAATCCATGTCACGTCAAACCTTGAAAAGAAAAGGAAAATGATACACAAATAATTATTAAATTTGGTCCTGAATTTGATGGACAGAAGTCACCTTGAGGCCTCGTCAACCTAGGTCTACGACAGCCCAGCCGCAAAACCCTAGTTAATAGTACTCCATATTCTCGATATTTTATTTCCGGCCTGTTCAAAAAAAAATCCTTAATAGTGTTCACATTATCAGAGGGCTTTTTTTTTTCTTTCTAAATCTACAAATGCCATCATGTACTGAAACCTGTTTTCATCGTATCCGGTCTTCTAAAACTATCCGCAAAGTCAATATTGCTTCTCTTGTCCCTACATTCTTCGTGAAACGAAATTGATCTTCCTTCTCCTAACTCGCTTTCTATTGGACGTTCCATCCTCCTATGAACTATTCTCATTATTATTATTATTATTATATAGTGGACGAGGCTCGTAATTGCCGGCGGCGCGGAATAACGTATCAAAGTTCGTTACCCCGTCTGTATCCTTTGCATTTTTAATGACAGGATATCCTCTTTTTCATGAATGCCCAGAAAAGGTATTGCTTGGCGTGGGAATGTGGCTGGCGTCTTCCGCCATTGTCCCTTGTCCTTTAAAACAGCCGCCCGCGTCCCTCTAATAACAACTACGGACATTTTGTTGCACTCGTTGCATTTGTAACTGCCGCTAATTGCTATTTTTCCTCCCCCCCCGTGACCCGTTTCTCATTATTATTATTTTTCTCTCTCTAATTCGACATTTTCAAATGGGGGGGCGGCGGCGGCCATGTTTGCACACAAAAAACCCTTAAAATCATAGTATTCACATTTTTATTTTTACAACCATCCATTTTTTTTCTCTCTCTCTCTTTTTCTTTCGTTGATCTCCATTGACCGATTCTGTCCAACCATCTCATTCTCCTGTAGCACCACATTTCTAAGGAGGTTTGTCGTCCTTTCTGCAACTCCTTACCGTCCACGTTTGTTTTGGACCCATATTATAACGACGCCACAACGCTCCATGCCAATATATTTAGCAACGATTTCCTAATATTCACAGTTATATTATTAGTCGTAAGTAAATTCCTCTTCCTTGCCTGTCCTGTTGCTATCCTACTCTAGTTATTACGCTGCTTCCCCAAAGTAGCAGAATTCCTTAAGTTTCGTTCAAAATATCCCTTCCCCCCACTTTAACAGCCTTTGCTGTTTCATTGTTTTCCCATAATACACTAATATTCACACTTATAATACCTTAGCGACAGCCTTCCTTGCTATTCTGTGATGTCCTACTCTAGTTATTACGCTTCCCCAAAGTAGCAGAATTCCTTAACTTCCGTCAAAAAATATCCCTTCCCAATCTAATCTAACAGCCTTTGTTATTCCTCTGTTTCCCATACTACACTCCATTACCTTGCTTTTCCCTCTATCAATCCTCTTTGTCCAGAACCACGTTGTTCATGCCATTTATGATGGTTTTTCCAAGTATTCTTCCGACTCCCCTAATACTATATTCTAATTTCTAGTTTTGAGTCATAATGTGGACGACACGTCTTTTATTTTGAATTACAGTCCTTTTGTTCCTGACTTTCGGCCATTTTTATTTTATTTTTAGCTTTACTGTCCTTATATATATTTTCTTTGGCCAGTTTCTCTTTCGGTTCCCCGTCTCTCCCCTTCTCTCTTAACGATTCCCGTAACATTCAGTTATCGTTATATATTTTTCCGTAATATGTGTGTGTATATTCTAATTTCTAGTTTTGAGTCATAATGTGGACGACACGTCTTTTATTTTCAATTACAGTCCTTTTGTTCCTGACTTTCGGCCATTTTTATTTTATTTTTAGCTTTACTGTCCTTATCTATTTTCTTTGGCCAGTTTCTCTTTCGGTTCCCCGTCTCTCACCTTCTCTCTTAACGATTCCCGTAACATTCAGTTATCGTTATATATTTTTCCGTAATATGTGAGTGTATATTCTAATTTCTAGTTTTGAGTCATAATGTGGACGACACGTCTTTTATTTTGAATTACAGTCCTTTTGTTCCTGACTTTCGGCCATTTATTTTATTTTTAGCTTTACTTTCCTTATCTATTTTCTTTTCAGGTGGGTACCAGGAGAACCTTTTTTTTTTCTTTTTTCAAATATTCGCCGTCGTCGTCCTCCTCGAAACCGACTTCTTGAGGGTGGGCGGGAAACAGGAGAAAAAGATCACATGCCACTAGAGGTTTCTGAGGAGTCTGCCAAAACTCTTTTACCTGTTATCTGAGTGATGTTCCTTCAATGCACTTCCATTAAGAGGGACACAATTTGAGGCGAGCAATACCATGGGAAGGAGCGATCAATTGTTGGATGGTCATGCCAATCGGTACACACACACACACATGTTACGGAAAAAATATAACGATAACTGAATGTTACGGGAATCGTTAAGAGAGAAGGGGAGAGACGGGGGAACCGAAAGAGAAACTGGCCAAAGAAAATATATATAAGGAAAGTAATGCTAAAAATAAAATAAATGGCCGAAAGTCAGGAACAAAAGGACTGTAATTCAAAATAAAAGACGTGTCGTCCATATTCTGACTCAAAACTAGAAATTAGAATATAGTATTGGGAGAGTTGGAAATAATACTTGGAAACCATCATAAATGGCATGAACGTGGTTCTGGACAAAGAGGATTAATAGAGGGAAAACCGAGGTAATGGAGTGTAGTATGGGAAACAGAGGAATAACAAAGGCTGTTAGATTGGGAAAGAGGGGGATTATTATTTTGAAAGAAATTTAAGGAATTCTGCTACTTGGGGGAGCGTAATAACTAGAGTAGGATAGCAAAGACAGGCAAGGAAGAGGAATTTACTTACGACTAATATAACTGTGAATATTAGGAAATGGTTGCTAAATATATTGGCCTGGAGCCAGGCGTTATATAGGTGCGAATCGTGGACGGTAAGGAGTTGCAGAAAGGACGACAAACCTTAGTAACGTGGTGCTACAGGAGAATGAGATGGTTGGACAGAATCGGTAACCAGCAAGTTGTAAACAGAATAGGGGAAGAGAGAACAATATGGAGGACGTTGACCAAGAGAAGGAAGGGATAGATTAAATAGGCCACACGATGGTCTTGTAAAATTAGCGTTAGAGGGAAGTGTGTGTGTGGGGTAAGAAAAAAAAAGATTAAGACAGAGGATGGAATATGGTAAGTACATTACGAAGGATTTGACATGCGGTTGTTGTTAATCGGAAATGAGAAGGCTTGCGGAAGATAGTTTATCATTTAGTATTGCATCAGACCAGTCTTAGGAATGAATACCACAATAACAACAACAACATGCATACAGACAGAGACACACACAGACACATAGAGGCAATTTTTTTGTCAGAGATTTCTGGATATGTAGTTTTTGAGAATTGCTGCTTCGTCTTTTTCTTATCCTCTATACTTTTTCCCCTCTTTCCGACTCGAGAACGTAGAAGCTTTGAGCCACCTTCTGTCAATATGTGACAACAAGCAACGCCATGTCTGAGGACTTGTTGTCCGTCGTCGTATACTTTTCTGTTGTTTTTTTCTTTTTTGTATGTAATAGTATGGGTCTTGGAATGTTTTTATTATTATTATTATTTTTAAAACTTTTATCGTACAGATTATCAGTTAGGACGATAACGATACAGTATATACAATATTAAAAAGGTATATAATTAACATGATAACGTGAAGATAGGTTAATTCATTTAATTAACCTACTTTAGGAGAATTGGTTGTGTTTATTTATTTTTGCGAGTACCTGAGTGAGGGGCGGCATACGACTTAGGTGGGTGAGGATTGACAGGTAGTGAGAGAACTGATTTATGGAGGATTAATGAGGATGTGACATGATGATGGTAGAGTGGGTTAGGGTGATGATCAGGGGGAAGGAAGGAAGGATGAGGTCAATCGGAAGTTTTCTTTTGAGGCTAGGGGAGAGCGTGTGGAGGAGGTATGTGGAGGAGGATTGTCATGGATCGTGGGGGGTTTTGGGTGGTTGAGTTGCGCGCTTTTGATTAGGTTTGTTATGGATTTGGAGATTACTGAGTTATTAACATTGGGAATTTTGATGTTTTTATGGATGACGGAATTTCTTAGGTACCAGCCAGGGAGAGTTTGTGATGGTGCGTAGTATTGTGTTTTGTTTGGTTTGAATTTTGGTTGAATGGGTTTTGGCTGTTGTTCCCCATATGGAGGAGGCATAGGACCAGGTGGGTTGTATAATAGAGAGGTACATGGTGCTGCTGG